>JAUZSU010189093.1:0-12164 GCA_034780255.1 Parotocinclus maculicauda
ATCCCACCTCTGCCAAGCTGCCACAGTTGGGTCCTTAAGCAAGGCCCTTAACCCACAATTGCTTGGATTGTAAGACTATCAGTTGTAAGTCGCTCTGGATAAGGGCGTCTGCTAAATGCTGGAAATGTAAATTGAAATAAAACAGCTCACATTTTTTGCTATTCCCCCCTTCGTATCCCCAATTCAACTTGTTAAAGAGGACATGGCATGCAAAGCTCACTTTTTGCCTGCTTTTGTATTTCCACTTGGGTCTCTATTGCATCTTTAAACCCTTCAAGTGCTTCAAAAAAACATCCATCCGCTTTCAGTCAATTAAAAGATTTTGGTGACAGGAATTCTCGGAACCATTTAGATTTTCTTCATATTGTTATGTCACGTTAAGGGGCACCACCCCTCACAGGTCAACCCCAACCCACCAAGTCCAACCCACTCTTTAGTTAAAGAGCTTTGCTTTGTGTCGCAGCACTACGCCAGTCGAGCCGGGCATCACGCGGTGTGCGAGTTCCTCCTAGATCATGGGGCCTGTGCCAACTCCCAGACTCGTGGTGGCACCACTGCCCTGCACAGAGCTGCCTACTGTGATCATCTTGGCATCATCAAGCTGCTTCTGAAACACGGAGCTGATCCCAGTCTTACAGATGATGATGGGTCAACACCACTGCATAAGGTTAATATCTACGAAATGTGCTGTTTGTACATTCAGCTTTGCACGTCATATTAGATATAGGAAACTTAAGACTAGATGACTCTCTGTTTCATCTGACTGATCTTCCATGTTATTCGTAAGTCTGTCTATTGATGCAGTTTTGTCCGTCAGTCGTGTCAATCGCACGTGTTTTCAGCAGTATCTCTGATGCGTTTGCGTATCGTTTGCATGCAGTTTTCTTGTGAAAATATCCTTTATACAATGGAACCTAATTTTTAATCATTAATCCATCCCAAAGTGCCTAACAAAGCCATGTTTTCCATAGGACAACAACAGGCATTCCACAGTATTAACAAAAAAATACATTGTATAGAGAATAACTATTGTTTTACAACAATTTCTCAATAAACTAGCACAAAAAACACCGGACAAATTACGAAAATGTTTGGGATGAACGAGCAGGGTGATGGTCACTCAACTAAAAACAGTCAGAATGATGGACGAAGGTGTGGTGTAATGCTTGGAGTTGTGTCTTCTTCAGGTTTCCACTCAAACCCTGGGGCTGTGGTGCCTACTGGTTAAGGTACTGGACTATGGACCAGAAGGTCCAGGGTTTAAATCCCACCTCTGCCACAGCTGGGTCCCTGAGCAAGGCTCTTAACTCGCTGCTTGGATTGACTGTAAACTGTATTAATTGTAATTGCAAGTCGCTCTGGATGAGGACCTCTGCTAAATAACAAAAATGTAAATAAATGTAAAACCCGGACAGCAGTGAGCTTTAGCAGGCGAAATCTAAGCATGTGGAACAGATAGAGACTCGTACTCACGTTAGCAGATACTTCACTACTCAGCCTATTTTATAAACCTGGTCTTGTAGATGTTAATTTAGGAACTTAACCAAAGCTAGGAGATTTGAATAAATAATGTAAATGAGCTGAGTCAAATAATCCTGTCTTATTTAGTTCAGCTCAAAGCTCTCTGCAACAATGCACCTGCACACTCTGTTTGAGGGTCTCTTAAAGACACAGTACACATATTATTTGCTGTTACAGTTGATGAGTGATGAAGGTGGGCATGCCAACAAAAACAGGGGGGTTGAACGATACCTGGCACAAAATTTCACTGAAAAAAGTTGTCATTAAACAAATTGTACGATAACTAGACCAACATTACATTACATTAGCAGAAAAAGACTTCCGGTCAACGTCCATTTTGGGTAACGTCCTGCTTTACAGAACATAATGCCTACATTCCTGCCTTCGGATCCATGTTAATGGTTCAGTCCGATGATGATGCTTTTATGTCAAAAATGTCAGTTTCAGCACAATCTTTTTGGTGACTGAATTTTCGAGTCAAATTGTGTGTGTGTGTGTGTGTGTGTGTGTGTGTGTACAGGCTGCTGAACAGGGCCACTTGGAAGTGTGTCAGTTGCTGGTGAGCAGATGTCCTGACTTGCGAACTGGCAAGGATAAAAGATCTCACACACCTTTAGATCTCTGTCCAGACAACATCACGCTCAAAGAGATCCTGAAGCCTCCTTTGTGATGTCACAATTCAGTTCAGACTCATCTCCAGTATTCTGATACAAACTAGGGCAGAGGCGAACCATGTGTCAGAGCTAATAATAGTCATGTGATCTTGGGTGTTCAGTTCCAGACAGGATGTGACTAAAGGGATAGTCAATGAGTAGGTAAGTACAGTAATTGACTTGTTAGAGCAGTAGTAATGCCTGGAGCACCAGCAGGTGGCGTCGCTGTCCATCTTATGCTTCTGTGAAGTCCCACCAATGGAAAACGCATACAGAATGATTAGCGGCCTTCATAGAGATTACGAAAACACCATTGTGGTTATTCGCTTAACCTCGTACCAGAGTTAGAGAGACCTTTACAACCTGTGACAATAAACTATGTATTGGCACCTCATGTTGAGCGTAACTTCTGTAATGCTTAAGGAGCTTCAGCTCACCCTACAGGTTTTTGATGAGGATTAAGTCAGGAGTCTCGGATGTAACTACGTCAAAAGTTGACTCGCTAAACCTTTTTGTGTGGTTTGAATGCATGGTTTGAATCGTGATCCTACTGAAACCCAACAATCGCTCAGTCACTTTTTAAAAAAGCGTAGGTAAATTTCCATGCAAATCTGGTTCTTCAGTCTTGGTTGTCAAGTATCTTAAGGAGGATCTTTCAAGTGAAACAGCCTCCAAATTCCAGATCTACCATCTTTAACGGTGGGTTTATATTATTGTCTGTGTAACTATTGGTCCGTTTATGCAAAGTCCACTTTTTAAAACCCTGTTTGTGTCTCTTTTGGTTAAAGAAACACAGTTCCAGGTAATGTTTCGGCATTGTCTTTTCAGCTCCAGATTCTTATGCGTGTCGATAAGTGGGTCAATGCAATGACCTTATGGAGAATAGTGTTCACAACTTTGTGGCAACACTTCCTGTTTAAGCTTGACAGCTGCCTCTGCGCATTGGTCTATAGAGAATTGATTTGTCAGGTTTGGTGTGGAAGAACGTGGCTGGTCTGTACAGGGACTTGACCTCAACCCCATCCAATACCTTCGGGACTAATTGAAGTGCTGACAGCGGATGAGTCCTTATGACCCTATAACAGTGCTTGACCTCACTAAATGGGACTCCCAAAAATGATGTTGCAAAAGAGTGGGAAGGCTTTGGGGAAAGTAGAGCAAGAACAGGGAACCAATTCCGTATTAATGCTCATGGCTTGTACCACGTGTGTGTTTAAAGCCATACATCATTCAGTTAAGAGAAAAAAAGGACAACTTTTGTCATGTAACAGAGTTATATCTGACTAAAAAAGAGGAATGACTTTTCCAGAAATGTAGCTCGATGTGATTTAATGGAGTGCACTGCTGTAATATGTCAAGCTGCTCTGTAATCCTGTGGGCCTGCAGAAAAGATATATGACCATTCCAAGTGAATATTTGGACTCCTGCTTTACTTCTTGAACTCTGCGTTACATGAACAACTTGTGGTAAAATCTAATAAACGGTATGTGGGATCTGTAATATTTTAATAATTTAAAAACCAGTTCCTACCAAAATCTTGCAAGAAAAAAAAAGCCTGTGTATTTAAGCTTATCCGGTTAGATCTAGCTTCTCCACCTCATTGAGTTTCTAAAGTCAGAGACTGGATGGTGAAGCATCACAGCTTGGCCCCGTCTGTCTCAATACATCTTTTATCCTGATGGCTGCAGCATTATGTTTACACTTTGATGGATAGGGGGTATAAAAGGTTATGGAGTAGCTGGATGTTTGTGCTGGGTTGTTTTCACCGTGGTGCATGGGTCAAAATGCAGGAGGCTGAAGAAAACCTGGGGCAGAATATTAAATCCAGGAGGCTTGTGAGCGGGAATGCTAAGGTGGGGATGACTACAGTTTGTTGAATACATGCAAAACTGGTTTTACATACAGTACTATGCAAAAGGCCACCATTCGTTTTGTTTTTTTTATCAACGTTGTAATGACCATATGTAACATATTGTTGACAGGGCTAGGGCCCGGAAAGTTCAAACCTGGACTTGTCAGACCGTAATACTCTTTTCTGCTGATTTTCATTCCAAGCTTTGTGAGTTTTAGCATATCGGAGCCTTTCTACCCTGATTACTTGGCTGCTATCCTCTAAAAAAGACCATTCCTCATAGCTGCCTGATGCTGCTCTGTCTCAAGTACAACTGCTCACAAAAATGAGGGGACATATTAGTCATGGATATTTCATTTGCAAATATTCCCTTATCTTTGTGACCAGTATACTTACCACTGTAGCCTACAGAAGCTGTTTTTCAAGCAGATCTTTTTCCACTTGCTTACAAACTTCCTGTATTTTCTGTGTGAGTTCTAAAAAAGTGACTGAGAAAAATTTATATAAGGTCAGTGTACCATTGCTAAAACGATGGTTTATTTATTTTAATGCTGACCTAAGATTTTGCACATTAATGTAATAAGGTTTTTTGTGTACAGCGCTCAAAATTAATTTAAATAATTAATTCATTTTGAAATGACACATTTGAAATGTGAGCAAGGACAACGACTATTTACTAGGAAATTTAAAATGTTTTAATGGCATTTTGCGTTCTCATACCTTCATCTTCAACATCTTTATCTTGCTCAGAGTCAAACAAGGTGGGAATATGCATTGGACAAGGGCATTTTTTGCAGAGGCATTTGTGCTTTCCCCAAGAATGACCAAGAAATTGAGTTGCCTGCTCATACCAAACCTTTCACTCTGTGGATTTTTGAACTTGTGATCAAACCTGGATGTCTATAGAAGACCATTGGTTATGTCATATATCCAATGTTCAATCTTCTAGAGTACCTAAAGTGCCACCGTGCCAACTGAAGATCATCCTTCCTCTTACAGCTTGAAATGCAACCCAATTAAATAGTTTTCCAGCACTGTACTTCAGTCCAAAAAATGGATAATAAAATATTGCAAAAGAGGCCTCTTTCTTGCCACTCTGCCATATAAGCCAGCATTGTGGAAAGCTTATGAGATTGTTACCACTCAGCTTTTAAGACTTGGTAGGTTTTCCGATGAGAATCCAATTGGTTTAGGCCCAGTTGAATGGCATGAGCTTATTTGATGACAGACTGGATAGCCAATTTGTTGGTGGTGCCATACACATTCCATCTTTTATTATTGCTTTGAAGTGTAACCTTTATGAAAAACACTGAAACATTGAAGCCCTATAAAATCATCCTTCCCTTAATATCTGCTATTCCACAATTTTTCCTTGAACCCTTCTGATAGCACCTTCAAACCACTGGGAATTCTATACATTACTATGATATCATGTACTACTAGTAGAGGAGTCCTCAATGATCAGCTGGTTTTATTCTGAAGGGATCAGAACCACTAAAGTTGATGTCAGGTGGGGGACAATGAGCCTGTTGTGTAATCTGAAAGTTGGTGGAATGAAAGTTGTATGAACATGTTTGTAATGGTTACAAACTTTACTTATCCAAACCATGTAGGTTACTAAATACGTTGTAATTAATTCAGTATCATTTATAATGTTTTGTTGAGGGTTATAGTGTGTAAATACAACTGGAATATACTGTATTTATATAAATATGTAAATATTAAATATTTATTTAAAATGTAATGGTGTAAAAACGTGAAAAAACCTGTAGGGACTTTCATAGACTTTGATGATTTTCTATAGACTCTTCTAAACCAGGTAATCAAAAGACAGTTCTATTGGGTGACTGGTCTATGCTTTGTTTCCACCAGAAATATGATTAGGAGCTGCAAGGAGCTCCCTAGGAGCTACAAATGGGTTTTTATAGATCTTCTGTTTAACGAGCTACAGACCAGAAATAAGAAACATGACTAATGGGTGATGTGGTGGCACATTAGCACAATTGCCTCAGCACTCCAAAGATCCCTGTCCAGACTCCACCTGGTGGTTTTTGCATGTCCTCCCTGTGCTTGTGTGGGTTTTCTCCAGGTACTTCGTCCCACATTAGAAAAACAGGTATTAGGTTAATTGGTCGCTCATGTGTCGGACTGTGATGGCTTAGTGGGTAAGTTACTGGACCCTTAACCCACAACTGCTTGGAATATAAGATTGTACCAGTTGCAAGTTGTTATGGTTAAGGGCATGTCCTAAATGACTAAATGTAAATTGGCCCAGTGTATGGGACTACCTGGATGCAAAATGCAGTAGGTTTGGGCACTGGACTAGCAACTCCATTAAAAAAAAACATAAAATCCATTACCAGTACAGAAACATGTGCTTTTAAGGATGACTTATTTCTTCTGTTTCATTAAGAAATTCTGTTTACAATTGCAAATCTGAACCAATGGACGTGCACTAACATTCAACCTACAGCTTAGGGAGCTGACGTGTGATAGAATATGATGCTGTGGAGGTCATTGGAGGTGGCTAAGAAGACAGTTTTCTTTCTGCAGTCATAAAAGCTCTAATTCAACACTTTTGTGGATTTGGTCCATGGAACATTAGGTTCTGCTGACTCAATATATACCACCAGTAAGGTGTACAGAGGCCTTCTGGGTTATAATGAAAAGAGCATCACTCTTGCCACATCATTTGCATACAAATTGAGTGCTTTACTTATTTTCAGGTGATTTACAACAGAGTAGACATGAGTTTATATTCACATGGCAGAACCTAAAATTGGTATCCTCTAATGAAGAGCAGATATGAGTCAGGGAATAACATGGATATTGTGAAAGACATTAAGTAGATCTGTTCTATAATCAAACTGTCTATGTTTCATGCAATGGCCAAAGCTGTGCATGCAAAGTAGCAGAATGTTACAGTTTCACCATATCCAAGTTTTTCCTCCATAACAAGGTTTGTGGTCTGTTAAATCCGCTTTGGTACACACTTTTGGCAGAAGAAACACCCCAGCAGTCACTGCTCTAATTGTTTCTGCAGGAGCAGCATGCAAGGTGGATTCTGGGAAGTCTCGAAATGGTTTTCCCATGAACATTACCGTAGGACGCAAGCGAAAAGCCCAAATGAGAATGGAAACGTTAGTAAGGTCTAGACTTCAAGCTACACTCACAGCCCTGCTAGAAATTGACTGCAGACCAAGTGATGTAAGCACAGAGTAAGAAGAGTCATCTGTTCTGCACATCACCTCAATCAGTCTGTGCAGTTACGCTTGCGATGTTTATTAGTAAAACGATACGGACAACCAATAAAGCCTAGAACAACAAAGTTTATTTGGTTCACACTGTTCCTTGTTCCTCCTACTCAACGTTGTTCACTTTCTATTTCTGCAAAGCAGACACCGCACACATTAAAGCAGCCAGTCTGGTAAAAGAAAATAAGGTGCTATTAAAAAGATAAAATAATCCTTCTACTCTTTGGGATACACTATTTCCGATCCTTACTTTACAAAAGTAAGCATCAGCACTAACCACACGTATCGCTCACTCTATTTATGCATGTCGCTTTACCAGATGCTTACAAAGACCTGATTATATATATTACCTTCGATTATAGTGTTTGATCTACGTTTGAATGTACAGAATAAATTATTTCTAGTCCTCTGACCAGGTCTTTATGAACCTGTGATGAGAACATACTAAGTTATATATGTGAGGGTATTTCATTCCTGAATTGTTATAATACAAATATAACACTTTAATTCAGTTCATTTTGACTGTGAAGTTCCCCAATTTACAGTTAATTTACAATTATTAACTTAATGTTCATAATTTTACTGTAAACTTTAACATCCGGCCACGAACTTCATAGTAACGTGTTCACAGTTGTACTCATGGTCAAACTGCTTACAAATTAGGGGTTACTTTAAAATAAAGCATCCCATAATGAAATATCGCTTCATTTTCGTGAGCAATGTACAAAGGTGAGAGTAGAACCATGAACTAGACTGCTCACCAGACTTATTAGAGGGGATATTTCACTATGGGATATTTCATTTTGAAATACCCCCCTAATGTTTGTAAGCAATATATTATGGTTTAGCTGTAAACTTAAAGCAGTTGTACTGTGGTAGCATGTCACTGGGACTTTGCTTCACTTATGTCTCACTAAATTACATAAAAGTTTCCTGAGAAATGACATCTCTAAAGACTTTATTTGGTAAGAGTAAATAAATGCACAAAACAACGTTAATGGATCGTTGGGACCTGAGAAGACGTGGCTGTGTCCAGAAGAGCACTAGATACAGCCAACTTTAAAACCTTAAACCTTATTAGTTTAGTTGAGTTTTCTCTGTTCACTTATACTGGGAAGAGTTAAAGGTAGACCGTTGGAGATACAGTAACTTGTAGTGGTGGTGTGTTAGTGTGTGTTTTGCTGGTACGAGTGGATCAGACACAGCAGTGCTGCTGGAGTTTTTAATCATTGTAGATGTAAAATCAGAAACAGTAGCTCAGCTGTTGTACAATTTGTCTTCTTCATCTCCTAAACCTTCATCAGCGCTCACATGATGCTGATAGCTGGGGTTATTTTAGTAGGTCGATCACTGCTGTATCTGATCCAATCGTACCAGCACAACACACACTACCACAGCACCACCACACCAGTGTCAGTGCAGTGCTGAGAACGATCCACCACCCAAATAGTGCCTGATCTGTGCTGTATATTAGAGAACAGAGTAAAGGGGAGTACCAAAGTATGTAGAGAAACAGATGGTCTGGAACTGTGGAACTACAAAGTGTTTTATATGGTTAGTGGAACTGAGAAAATGCAAAAACAAAGAGTGTAGTTATTTAGATTTTAAGTATTTTTTGTGTTTCGTATTTTTACTGGTACCAGTGCTGTTAGGTTAGTAACACTGAGTGGGAGTTACCAAATGAAGTTAGCGTTACGCTCATTTAGTCAGGTTGCCAGGTATGTCTCTTTGCATCGTGAGCTGATCGTGATCTAGAATACTACTGCAGATCATACAGCTGTGTGCCAAGGTCCAGGACAGATGTTTCGTAGTTCTCCGACAGCTCATCTTTTAATATTCCCCGTCATAATTTTTTTCTAACAGGATACGCATATGGTTTCTCGTCCTATGTCGTTCCATCGCAGCTACACATTCAGCTCATTCTCTTGTGTTTGTTCTGGGCCCTTTATTTGCCCCAAGGAATGTGCGTGTGTGTCTTCACCACATCCAGGGTATTGCCTGGAGTTAAGCCAGCTTCCATCTGGAGCTTATTGCAGCTGGCGATACGCTATCCACGGGTGGGGAAGAGCAGAGTGCACATTTGGACAGGAGTTTATTTGTACACTAGCGACGGAGAAAGTCAATTTTGTTTGTGTAGTTATTTCGTAATATGCATACTACTCCTCATTTTCCAATAAGGTTTTCACTTAACCTGACGGCCTATTGTGGACGTTCCTTAATTGAATTATAGGTAGGTCATGGGAAACGCTGGCAGCAGGCCTGGCTTCCTGTCTGTGGCTGAAAGTGTGTATGCCTTCCTGCCTATATGCCATCATATCCCTGCAGCCGAATACGCAACAGCGGCCTGGCTGATTCGTTTCAGATGGCTGAGCAAAGAATCTGCTGTTTGCCTGATGTGAGAGGTTTAAACAAGCTCTCTGTGAGTCTCTGCTGCTTAGCTCTTGCCAACAAGTCCCTAATAAAAACCTCATGCACCACTGAAGGGAAATAAGGGCCGAGCTAAAAAGGGCTCTCTTTTTTGATACGTGTGTAGGCGTGCGTAGGAGTCTGTTTGAATGGGAGCGTATCTTGGGCTTTGAAGTGGGAAATGGCTCTGGCAAAGCTTGTGCTTAAAGCAACCCCAGTTAAAAAGACGCAGGCCTGAAGGAATGGGTTTTTTCCAATTAAGGAACAAAGGCAATATTTTCATTTGAATTTTTAACATTACGCAGCTTTGGAAAAAGAGCTAAACTTCATATTGTAAAATACTACTCAAACATCACTAGCACAAGCCTACAATGCACTACATAGACAAAATGATATGGACATAAAAAACTAAAACATTGAAAACCCCACTTTTGCTTCTGCAAAAGCCTTTGTTCTTCTAATAGGGATTTTTTACTAGCTTTTGGAACATGACTGTGTGAGCCCAACATTGAATGAGACTTAAGATTTACTTTAACATTAAAAACACTGAGCAGAAGTTCTTACCTAGTTGAATTTGCTGTTACAAACTTCCAAGACACATTCCAAGCAAATGAAGGTTAAATACCGTGGTGAAAGGCCCAAAGAATGGCAGCTTGTGAGTGCTAGGATTTTAACTCTCAATCTTCTGGTCAACAGTCTGCTTTATGCTGTCAATCACTTCAGCCTAACATCAGCAAGTGTGTTAACATGCACTTAATAATCCAATAACTGCAGAAAATCAGATTTTGTCAGTAATCTGATTGACAAGTTTACATGTACTTGGATCATCCAGAAATGGGAAAGCTTACATGATTTAGGCAATAATCCCACTGAAGGATGTGACAAACTTCAAACGTATTATGATTATTATCATTCAAAGTAATTATTTCAAATGTTCATTTTCTCAAACATATACTGTGTTTCAGAGTCTCTCCAAAAAATGTTAAGTAGTCATTTCATGGCTACTATGTTTATATCCAGGGTTGCCAGATCCCATGGAAGAACTGAGTAACAAGGGAAATGGAAGCAAGCCCTAAAGAAAACAGGCAACCCACTACACTATCAGAGAGTGACCACTTGATTAGTGAATAATAGTAATATATATATATATATGCAGTGTTCCCTCGTTTATGGCGGAAGTTACGTTCTACTACGTACTATTTTAGCCGTAGAACTTGCAGAACGTTTGGGTAACATCGTAGGGCTTGATTGAATTCAGTCAATAATGAAACTTTCACAAACAGCAAACAAAAAACCGCAGATAAAAACTTGTCATTTCGGCAAGTAGCGACTCAGGCGGCCGATGCTCTAGTGTTACTTCTCGTTTTTGGTGAGTATTCATCCGTTGAGCATTCGCTGGCTGTCTCATCTTTTTCTGTGGTCCATTATAGAGTCCATTAAAGCAACCCAATCGGGTCCAAGTAATGGCTTGAGGACGTTTATGTGTCGTCTGGACAGCTTGGTGTTGTTTAAACATGGCAGAAGGCTGAATTTCGGCTTGGTTTATTGTGACAGTAATGGGTTTGAATTAAAGGGTTAAAAAAACAGATTGATATGAAGTAAGGGTCCCAGTGTTTGAGTACTGTCCTGTATGTGTGATAGTTAAATAGATATGGAATCGAATTAAATAAAAAACATACAACCTTAAAAATAACCTTAACGGTAATAAAAATAGGAAATGGATCAAAACAGTGTTTGTTTAGTTCACTGGTATTTAGTGTGAGCAGCAGATTAACAGAGAAATTCTTGGCTGTGTAAAATCGTTCGGTCATCTCCAGAGACGTCAGATAAGCGGTGTGTAAATATTAATAGTGTGAGGGATCAACAGTAAATGTGTTCTCGTAATTGTGGCATTCAAAATACACAAATGAAAGCGCTGATGCAAAAAAGACATTTGGTTTTGGGTTCAAAATTTCAGCTTCCTTCCTTCAGTTTAGGGTACTTGGCAACACCCATTTTCCCTTCGGTCCGGACCAGATGTCAGGCCCAAACAAAAAAAAGTAGTTCCACAATACATTGTTGCCACCACCATGCTTCACGGTAGATATGGAGCATTTTGCCAGGTGTGCTTTCATTTGCTTTTCTTCAAACAGCATTTAATTATTTTGCTATTTAAGTCCAAAAATGTTATTCCAGTCGTGCTCTGACCTGTCTATGAAACCTTAAACATCAAACCAGAAACCCAAATGGGCCATGCAGATTTGGGTAAATCCTAACACGACTGTGTCCTTCAAACTGCCATTGGTGCGACAACAGCTATGCTAAAGTCTCCTTTGTCTTTCCATCCGAACTTATTGTTGTCTAGGAGCAACTACAGAGACTGTGGTAGCCTAGTGGTTAAGACACTGGACTCTGGACCAGTAGGAAATGATACATCCAGAAGGTCCAGGGTTCAAATCCCACCTCTGCCAAGCTGCCACAGTTGGGTCCTTGAGCAAG
>JAUZSU010189104.1:0-12162 GCA_034780255.1 Parotocinclus maculicauda
GTGTTTAAAGAGCTCATCTCGATTAATCTTGGATGTTAATTGAGAAGTGAGTAGAGATGATCACTTAAATCTATGACAATCTAACATAATGACGATTTGAGAAATGATGAAAAGGGTCAATGCATATGGTTAATGTTAATTGAAAAACTAATGAAAAAGATATGAAAAACGTTAGATCTGCAAAGTTGAGTATGACGATTTGACACTAACAGAGATAACATATGAAGATAGTCATTGCAGTCTTTTAAGCTGCTTATAACGACTAAAATTGTTGAAATAGTCGAGAAGATTCTTTAGAGGTCATTTAATGAGATTTTGGATGAATATTGATGAAAATAGTGAAAGTCATGACAGTCTATTAAGTTGGTTATAACGACTAAAGTTGTTGGAATTCTGGATAAGGTTCTATAGAGGTTATTTTTGTGCAAATATGCATATAACGGAGACAGTTAGTCAATACAATCTAAGTTGGCTATAACGATTAATGTTGTTGGAATTGTCAAAAATATTCTATTTGGTGTGATTTTGGATGTTTGCCAAAGACACTATGAGAAATAAGTATACACAATCATTTAAGTCGTTTATGACTATCTAACACATTTGTTATGATGATTCGAGGAATCATGAAAAGGGATGAAATATATGTCTATTACTTGAAAGATTAAGAAAAACGATCTCAATAACAACTAGAGAGGATATGAAATGTTGAATATAAGGTTTTCAGACACTTACAGAGACAAATTATAATTTTAGCTATTGCAGTCTTTAAGTTGGTTATATCGACTAAAATTGTTGGAATAGTCGAGAGGCTTTTTTAGAGGTCATTTGGTGTGATTTTGGATGTTTACTGATGAAGCTTTGACAAGTTAGTTGTATCGATCATTTATGTCGGTTCTTACGGTCTAACAAACTTGTAATGGCGATATGATATGATTAGTCACTTAAACACGAGATTTGTTGGAATTGTCGAGATAGTGTCTAGGTTGGTTATAATGACGAGACGTCATTTGGTGTGATTCGTGTAATTTTGGATGTTTACCAGACACTGAGAAATAAGTAAACACTAAAATTGTATGAATAGTCGAGAAGGTTCTGTAGAGGTCATTTGGTATGATTTTGGATGTTTACTGTTGAAGCTCTAATAAGTTAGTAAAACGATCACATATGTTGCTTATTACAATCTAAGACAACATTCGAAGTTAGTCATTACAGTCTTTTAAGGTGGTTATAACGACTAAAATTGTTAGAATAGTCGAGGATCTCTACAAGTCATTTGGTGTGATTTTAGATGTTTACTGATGAAGCTAAGAGAAGTTAGTAAGAATGATCTTTTATGTTGGTTATTGGGAGCGGATATAATAAGTTAAATATGAGGATTTATGACACCTTTGGAGACATCATATGAAGTCAGTCATTACAGTATTGTTGGTTATAATGACTGAAGTTGTAATAGTTGATAAGGTTCAATAGAGGTTATTTTTCTGTGATTATGGATGTGTAGTAATGAAGTTCTGAGAAGTTAATAAAAACAATTATTTACATCTGTTATTTCAATGTAACAGACTTACAATTTAGACAACATATGAAGATAGTCATTACATTGTTAAGTTCGTTATAACGACATAAGCTTTTGGAATTGTCGAGAAGGTTTCTGGAGGTGACTGAAAAAAAAAAACGAAAACGACTATTTGTCTGTTTTTCATGATCTAACACGCTAATAATGACGATTTGAGAATTCTTGAAAAGGGTCGAGAAATGTGTTTAATTTTACTGAAAAATTAATGAAAATGACCTTAGAAAGATTTGAGAAGCTCTGAAAAGTTGAATATAATGATTTGAGACTGGTAGACATATGAATTTAGTCATTAAAGTCTTTAAGTTTCTTATAACCACTAAAATTGTTGGAATAGTCGAAAAAGTTTTCTACAGGTCAATTTGGTGTGATTTTGTCATGGAGACAAAATATGAAGCGTCATTACAGTATTTGAAACTGGTTATAACGGCTAAAGTTGTTTGAGCTCATTTCTTATGATTTTGGTTGTTTACTGAGAAGTTAATAGGGACGATCAAGTCTATGGCTATCTAAAACACTTGTAATGACGATTTGAGAAATCTTGAAAAGGGTCCAAGCATGTGTTTAATATCAATTGTAAAATTAATGAAAAAGCTCTGGAACTTTGAATATAACGATTTGTAACACTAACAGTCTTTTAAGCTGCTTATAGCGACTAAAATTATTCTTGTCGAGAAGGTTCTCTAGAGGTCATTTGGTGTGATTTCGGATGTTTATTGATAAAGCTCTGATAAGATAGGGATAACGTTCATTTATGTCGGTTATAACGATAGAACACACTTTTAATAAAGAAAACATATGAAAGTTAGTTATTACAGTCTGTTAATTTGGTTATAACAACTAAAGGTTTAATAGTCACCTTTTGTGTGTACTCATGAAAATCCGAGAAGGTACTAAAAACGGTTATTTCGATCTAAAAACCTCTAATGGAGACGTTATTATCTGTTAAGTCGGTTATAACGACTAAAGTTGTTGCAACTGTCGATAATGTTCAATAGAGGTTATTCTTGTGTGATCATGGATGTGTACTAATGAAGCTCTGAGAAGTTATTAATACTATCACTTGTGTTGGCTATTTCAATGTAACAAATTTGTAATTTAGACAGCACATGAAGTTGGTTATGACTAGAATTGGTGTGATTTTGGATGTTTTTATAGGACTCTTTGGGAAATAAGTAAAAACGAATATCTTTCAATGACAATTTGAGAGTTCTTGAAATGGGTCAACGTATGTATTTAATTTCATTAAAGAATTAATGAAAACGACATGAAGACTTTAGAGGATCTGAAAAATTGAATAAGACGGATTGAGACTTTTATAGAGAAAACATACGAAGTTAATCATAAAAGTCTTTCTATTTGGTTATGACTAAAATTGTTGGAATAGTCGAAAATGTTGTCTACAGGTCATTTGGTGTAATTTTGGATGTTCATTGAAAAAAGTTACGAAAAACTATCATTATCTTGCTTTTTACAATCTAATACGCATGTAATGGAGACAACATATGAAGTTGGTCATCACAGTATTTAGGATTGGTTATAATATTTCAATAGTCGATGTTTCCGAAGAGGTCATTTCGCGTGATTTTGATGTTCAGTGATGAAGCGCTGAGAAGTTACTAAAGACGATCATTTAAGTCTATCACTTGTAATGTGTTTAATATCAATTGACAAATCAATGAAAACTTTCTGAAAAACAAATTGAAATAATCTGAAAAGTTGAAATATAATGACGAAACCCTAACAGTCTTTTTGGTTGGTTATAACGACTGAGATTGTTGATAGTCGAAAAGGTTCTCTAGAGGTCATTTGGTGTAATTTCGGATGAAATTCTGGTAAGAGAGTGAAAATGTTATTTATGTCGATTATTACGATCGAACAAACCTCTAATGAAGACATTAATTTAGTCATTGCTGTCTAAAGAAGGATAGAGGAGGTCATTTGCTGTGATTTAGGATGTTTATCGTAGACACTATGAGAAATAACTAAAAACGATCATTTAAATCGGTAATGATTACCTAACACATTAGTAATGAAGATTTGAGAATTCTTGAAAAGGGTCAAGATATATTTTTAATCTTATTTGAAAAAAATAATGAAAACGATCTTTAAAAGACTTGACAGGATCTGAAAAGTTGAATATGACGACTTGAGAGCCCTACAGACACAACATGTGGTTAGTCACTACAGTCTTTTTTTCTTGGTTATAACGACTTAAGTTGTTGAAATAGTCGAGAAGGTTTTCTAGAGGTCTTTTGTTGTGATTTGGGTGTTTACTGATGAAGCTCTAACAAATAAGAAAAAACATTCATTTATGTCGGTTATTAAGATCTAACACACTATTAATGGAGACAACATATGAAGTTAATCATTATAGTCTGGTAAGTTGGTTATAAACACAAAGTTGTTGGAATTGTAGATAAGGTTTTATAGAGGTTCTTTTTGTCTTGATATGAATGTATACTGACGACGTTCCAAAAACTTATTGAAAACGATCATTTATGGAACAAACTTGTAATGGAGACAACATATGAAGTTTGTCATTGCAATCAGTCAAGTTGGACATAACAACTAATGCTGAAATTGTCGAAAATGTTCTAAAGAAGTTATTTGGTCATTTTGGATGTTTATCGTAGTCACTATGAGAAATAAGTATACACTATAATTCAAGTCGGTTACGACGATCTAACAAACTTGAAATGGGGTGAAACATGCGTTTAATATTACTTGAAAAATTGACTACAACGATCTTAACAACAACTTCAGAGGATATAGAATGTTGAATATGACGACTTCAAACATACAAAATATAATTTTAGCTATTTACAGTCTCTTAAGTTGGTTATAACAAATGAAAATGAGGAAATCGTCGAGAAGGTTGTTTAGAGGTCATTTGATGTGATTTTGATTGTTTACTGATGAAATTGTAATAAGATAGTTGGTTATTATGATCTAACAAACTTGTAATGAAGACAAAATATGGTTAGTCATTAAAGTCTAAGTTGGCTATATAGAGGTCATTTGGCGTGATTGTTTTGGTTTTGGCACAATAGAAAATAAGAAAACACAATCATCTAATTACGATTTGAGAAATCACGACAGTAGTCGAAGCATGTGTTTAATATTACTTGAAAAAATAATGAAAACTATCTTAACGATTACTTGAGAGGATCTAAGAATTTAGATATAACGATTTGAAACCCTTATGGAGACAACATATGTATTCATTCATTACAATCTTTAAGTTGGTTATAACGACTAAAATATTTGAAAGTCAAAAAGGTTCTCTAGATGTCATTTGGTATGATTTTGGATGCTTAATGCTGAAGAAATTAGTAAAACGATCTAAGAAAATCTTATTGGAGACAACATACGAAGTTAATCATTAAAATCTTTTAAATTGTTGGAATAGTCAAGAAGGATATGTATAGGTCATTCGCTTTGATTTTAGATGTTTACTGATGAAGCTCAGAGAAGTTAGTAGAAATGATCACTTATGTTGGTTATTACAAAAGAATATTAAAATCTGGATGTGACAATTTGAGACACTTATGGAAAAAATATATGAAGTTATTCATTACAGTCTAAGTTTGTTATAATGAATAAAGATTTTGTAATATTAGATAAGGTTCTGTAGAGGTTATATTTGTGTGATTAAGAATGTGTACTAGTGAAGATCTGAAAAGGTTTTAAAAACTATCATTTATGTCAGTTATTTCAATGTAACAAGCTTGTAACTTAGACAACATATGATGTTAATCATTACATTCAGTTAAGTGGGTTAAAACGACTAAAATTATTGGTATTGTCGAGAAGGTTCTCTTAAGGTCATTTGGTGTGACTTTGGATGTGTACTGTTAAAGCTCCATGTTATTAAAATGATCATTTATGTTGCATATTTCGAGAGGATTCAAAAATTTGAATATGACGATTTGAAACACTTATGGAGAAAACATATGATTACAGCCTGTTATATTGCTTATAATGACTAAAGTTGTTGCAACAGTCGATAAGGTTTAATTTAGGTTATTCTTTTGTGATTATGGATGTGTACTTATGAAGATCTGAGAAGTTTCTGAAAACTATGATTTATGTCGGTTATTTCAATGTAACAAACTTGTGATTTAGACAGCATATGAAGTTAGTCATTATATACTGTTTAGTTGGCTAAACGAGTAAAACTGTTAGAATTGTTGAGATAGTTACTGGAAGTCATTTGGTGTGATTTTGGATGTTTTTACCGGATACTTTGGGAAGTAAGTGAAAACGAATATTTGTAAGGGTTTGACGATCTAACACATTTGCAATGACGATATGAGAATTCTTGAAAGGTTTTGACGTATGGATTTAATTAAACTTAAACATTTATGAAACCGACTTGAAGACTTGAGAGGATCTGGAAAGATGAATATGTAGATTTGAGACTCTTATAGAGAAAACATATGATATAAGTCATTTAAGTTAGGTTATAACGAATTATATTGTTGGAATAGTCGAAAAAGTGTTCTACAGGTCATATGGTGTGATTTTAGATGTTTAGGAAAAAGTTAGTAAAAGCTATCATTCACCTTGTTTTTTCCGATCTAAGACACTTGTAATGGACACAACATATGAAGTTAGTCTTTACAGTATTTGAGACTGGTTATATTATTTTAATAGTCGAAGCTGTTAGAAGTTACTAAAGACGATCATTTAAGTCTATGACTACCGAACTCACTTGTATTGACGACATCAGAGTGCATGTTTTTGATAATTGGAAATTTAGTGAAAACTTTCTGAAAAATAAATTGAAATGATCTGAAAAGTTGAATATGACGATTTGAGACCCTAAGTGATGCAATATATGAAGTTAGTCATTACAGTCTAGAGGTCATTTGATGTAATTCCGGATGTCTTTTGATGAAACTCTGATAAGATAGTGAAGATCATTTATATCCTTTATTACGATCAAACACACTTTTAATGGAGACAACATATGAAGTAAGTCATTACAGTCTCTTATGTTGTTGACAAGATTAAAGTTGTGGCTGTTTAATGAGGTTACTTTTTTGTACTAATGAAACTTCGAGAAGTAATTAGAAACGATCACTTATGTCGGATCTATCGATCTAACAATTTTCTAATGGAGACATATTAATTTAGTTCTTACAGTCTGTTAAGTCGTTTATAACGACTAAAGTTGTAATTTTCGGGAAGGATATAGGAGGTCATTTGGTGTGATTTTAGATATTTATCGTTAACACTATGAGAAATATGTAAAACGATCATTTAAGACGGTTATGACGACATAACACACTGGTAATGAATATTTGAAAATTCTTGAAAAGGGTCAAAGCATTCATTTAATATTACTTGAAAAATTTATGAAAACGATTATTCAAAGACGACAGGATCTCTAAAACTGAATATGACGACTTGAGACCCATACAGACACAACATATGAAGTTAGTCATTATAGTCTTTCAAGCTGGCAATAACAACTTAAATAGTTGAAATAGTCGAGAAGGCTTTCTAGAAGTCATTTGCTGTGATTTATGTCGGTCATATGAAGTTAATCATTATAGTCTGGTAAGTTGTTGGAATTGTGGATAACGTTTTATAAAGGTTAAATTTGTGTGAATATGCAATTATACTAACGAAACTACGAGAAGTTATTAAAACCAGTCATTTATGTCGGTTATTTCGATCTAACAAACTTGTGATTAAGACAACATATGAATATAGTCATCAATAGTCTGTTAAGTAGGATATAAAGATTAAAGCTGTAGTTTCCGAGAAGGTTACAGGAAGTCATTTGGTATGATTATGGACGTTTAACATAAACACTATGAGAAATAAGTAAAACCGATCATATAAGTCGGTTATGGCGATCTAACACACTTGAAATGTAGATTTGAGAATTCTTGAAAAGGGTCAAAATATGCGTTTGATATTGAGAAATTAATGAAAACGATTTTGAAAAGACGAGAGGATCTGAACAGTTGATTTGAGACCCTTATAGAGACATCATATGATGTTAGTCATTACAGTCTTTTAAGTTGGTCATAACGACAAAAATTATTGTCATAGTGGAAAAGGTTTTCTAGATGTCATTTTATGTGATTTTCGATGTCTGCTGTCAAAGCATATTAGGAGAGAATTTATATTCTCTCCTAATATGCTTTGAATATGACGATATGAGGCACTTATGGAGACAATATATGAAGTTTGTCATTACAGTCTGTTAAGTTGGTTATAATCAAAGTTGTTGCAATGGAGGTCATTCTTGTTGAATTACGGAGAAGTTATTGAAAACTATCATTTATGTCGATTATTTCCTTGTAACAAATTTGTAATTTAGACAGCATTGTGTTAAGTTGGTTATAACGTCTAGAATTGTTAGAATTGTCGAGATGGTTACTGGAGGCCATTTGGTGTGATTTTTGATGCTATACCGGACACTTTGGGAAATAAGTAAAAACTCATATTTGTCAGTTTTTTACAATCTAACACACTTTTCATTATGATTTAAGAATTCTTGAAAAGAGTCGTCGTATGTATTCAATTTTACATAAAAATTATTGAAAACAACTTTAAGACTTGAGATCTGAGAAATTGAATATGACGATTTGAGACATAGAGACAACATATAAAAATAGTCATTAAAGTCTTTTAATTTGGTTATAACGACTAAAATTGTTGGAATAGTCGAAAATGTTGTCTACAGGTTATTTTGGATATTTACACAAAAGCTAGTAAAAACTATCATGTTACACGTGTTATGAAGTTAGTCAAAACAGTATTTGAGATTGGTTATATTATTTTAATAGTCGAGAAGTTTATAAAGAGCTCATAGCGTGTGATTTTCGATGCTTAGTGATGAAGACCTGAGAAGTTACTAAAGACGGTCATTTAAGTCTATGACTATCTAACTCACTTGTAATGACGATATCAGAAAGCTTATGCATAATATTAATTGGAAAGTTAATGAACACTTTCTGAAAAACAAATTGAAATGATTTGAGCCCCTAAAAGAGACAACATATGAATTTTTAGTCATTACAGTCTTTTAAGCTGCTTATAACAACTATAATTGTTGAAATAATCGAAAAGGTTCTCTAGAGGTCATTTGGCGCAATTTCGGATGTTTATCGATGAAGCTCTGATAAGATAGTGAAAATGCTCATTTATGTCGAATATATCAATCGATGAAACTTCTAATGGAGACAACATATTAATTTAGTCATTATATTTTAAGTTGTTTCTAACGACTAAAGTTGTTGTAGTTTCTAAAAAGGATATAGGAGGTTATTTGGTGTAATTTTGGATGTTTATCGTAAACAGTATAAGAAATAAGTAAAAACGATTGTTTAAATCGGTTATGACGATCTAACACACTGGTAATGATGATTTGAAAATTCTTGAAAAATTAATGAAACGATCTTTAAAAGACTTGACAGGATCTGAAAAATTGAATATGACGACTTAAGACCCTGACAGAGACAACTTATGAAGTTAGACATTACATTCTTTTAAGTTGGTTATAATGACTAAAATTGTTGAAATAGTCGAGAAGGTATTCTCTAGAATCTGTTTTGATTTTTGTTTTTTGCTGATGAAGCTCTATCAAGTTAGTAAAAACATCCATTTATGTCGGTTATTATAATCTAACACATTTTTCATGGAGACAATATGGTATGGTAAGTTGGTTATAACAACAAAGTTGTTGGAACTGTGGAAAAGTTTTATAGAGGTTATTTTTGTGTTCCAAGAGCTAATTAAAAACGGTCATTTATGTTGGTTATATCTATGTAACAAAATTGTAATGGTGACAATGTAAGAAGTTTGTTACCACAATCTGTTATGTTGAAATTGTTTAAAATGCTGTATACAAGTCATTTGGTGTCATTTTGGGTGTTTATCGTTGACACTATAGGAAATGAGTAATACACTATCATTTAAGTCGGTTATGACGATCTAACAAACTTGCAATGACAATTTTAGAGATCATGAAAAGGGGTGAAACATGCAATTGATATTGCTTGAAAAATTAATCAAAACGATCGTTACATGTTGAGTATGACGATTTCAAACACACGAAAAATATAGTTTTAGTTATTACAGTCTTTTAAGTTGGTTAAAACGAATAAGATTAATGGAATAGTCGAGAAGATTGTCATTTGGTTTGATTTTGGATGTTTACTGAAAAAGTTAGTAAAAAGTATTATTTATACTGCTTTTTATGATCTAATACACTTGTAATGGAGAAAACATATGAAAGTCATTACAGTTTTTGAGATTGGCTATATCATTTCATTAGTCAAAAAGTTTCTAAAGAGCTCATTTTGTGTGATTTTGGATGTTTAATGATAAAGCTCTGAAAAGTTACTAAGGACGATCATTTAAGTGTGTAATGACGATATCAGAAAGCATGTGTTTAACAGTAACTTATGAAAACTTTCTTAAAACAAACTGAAATGATTTGAAAAGTTGAATAAGTTTTGACCCCCTAACAGAGACACCATAAGACGTTAGTCATTACAGTCTGTTAATTTGTTGAAATAATCAGTAAGGCTGTTTAATGAGTTTTTTTTTGTGTACTAAGTAATTAGAAACGATCATTTATGTCTGTTATTTCGATCTAACAAAATTCATCACAGTATTTGAATCAGTTTGTAACGACTTAAGTTGTTTCAGTAGTTGAGAAGTTTCTAAAGAGCTCATTTCGCGTGATTTTGGTTGTTTACTCTAAAAAGTCTATGACAATTTAACACACTTGTAATGACGATTTCAGAAATCCAAAAGTATCCAAGCATGTGTTTAATATTAATTGTAAAATTAATAAAAATGCTCTGGATAACAACTTGAAATGATCTGATAAGTTGAAGATGACGATTTGAGACACTAACCGAGACAACATATGAAGCTGCTTAAATTTGCTGAAGTAGTCGAAAAGGTACTCTAGAGATTATTTGGTGTGATTTCGGATGTTTTTGATGAAGTTCTGATGATAGTGAAAACGTTCATTTATGTCGAAAGCACTTTTAATGGAGACAACATATGAAGTTAGTCATTACAGTCTGTTAAGTTGGTTATAACGACTAAAGTTGCTGCAATAGTCAGTAAGGCTTTGTAACGGTTATTTTTGTGTGAATATGCATATGTACTAATAAAACTGAGGTTATTAAAAACGATTATGTGGGCTATTTCAATGAAACAAACTTCTAAAGGAGACAACATATGAATTTAGTCATTAAAGTCTTTTAAGTTGTTTATAACGACTAAAGTTGTTGCAACTCTCGAGAAGTTTATAGGATGTCATTTGGTGTGATTTTGGATGTTTACCGGACACTGAGAAACAGGTAAACACAATCATCGTAGGTGTTTACTATCACTTGAAAAGATTACGAAAACTATCTTGAAAACTGCTTGAGAGGATCTAAAAATCTGAATATGACTATCTGAGACCTTTAGAGAGACAACGTATGAATTAAGTCATTACAGTCTTAAGTTGGAATATTCGAAAAGGTTTTCTAAAGGTCATTTGATGTGATTTTGGATGTTTACTGTTGAAGCTCTAAAATGCTAGTAAAACAATCATTTATGATGCTCATAACAATCTTTAATGTGGTTATAACGACTTAAATTGTTGGAATCGTCGATAATGTTTTCTATAGGTCATTTGGTGTGATTTTGAATGTTAACCGTAGACACTATGAGAATGTCTACATAATCATTTAATTCGGTAATGATGATGTATCATACTTTGTAAATTACGATATGAGAAATCATGAAAAGTAGCGAAACATGTTTAATATTACTTTATAAATTAATGAAAACGATCTCAACAAGAACTAGAAATTATATAAAAAGTTGAATATGACGATTTCAGAGTCTTACAGAAAAAACATTATTTATTACATTCTTTTAAGTTAGTTATGACGACGAAAATTGTTGGAATTGTCGAGAAAAGTCATTTTGGATGTTTACTGAAGAAGCTCTGATATGTTGGTTATTACGATCTAACAAACTTGTAATGAAGACAAAATATGAAGTTAGTCATCAAAATCAGTTGGATATTTCGACTCTAGTTGTTGAATTATCGAGATTCTTAAAGAGAGGTCATTTGGTGTGATTGGTGTGATATTGGATGTTTACCGGACACTCTGAGAAATAGGTAAACACGATTATCTTTTATTGACTGTTTGAGAAATGAAAGTGATTGAGGCATGTGTTTAATATTATTTGAAAAAAATAATGAAAACCTTTTTAAAAATAAACCTGAGAGGATCTAAAGATTTGAATATGAAGATTTGAGACCCTCATAGGAAGTTTGTCATTATAGTCCTTTAAATTGTTTATAACGACTAAATTATTTGGTGTGATTATGGATGTTTTTAGAAGAAGCTAGTAAAAACAGTCATTTATGTTGTTTATTACTATCTAATGTACTTGTAATGGAGAAATCATATGAAGTTAGTCGTTACAGTCCTTGAAATTGGTTTGAACGACAAAAGTTGTTATAGTCGAAAAGTGTTTAAAGAGCTCATCTCGATTAATCTTGGATGTTAATTGAGAAGTGAGTAGAGATGATCACTTAAATCTATGAC
>JAUZSU010189115.1:0-12161 GCA_034780255.1 Parotocinclus maculicauda
ATGGATATAACCTTGTGTGTGTCGCTTACATGGCCACTGATGCCGATAGCGACGTTAAAGAAGCCAAATAAATAAAAAAATAAATCTTTTAGATTATTGGCTGATTGGAAAGTAGAAATCTGATTATTACCCGAGTCATGTAAACCCGAATGCCTCTTATCTGTTTATTCAAGTGCATGCAAACTTGCTGATTTTCTGCAGTTATCAGCTTACTAAGTGCATAGAAACGGATTTGCAACACATTTCCTTAACTCCACATGTTTTGGGTCCCTATGGTTGAACAGAATGAACTTATTTTATTGTCAAATTATAATTTGTTAACACTGTCTATATCCTTATGTAGCATTAATTAATTAATGATTGATTTTCATGCCATTAAACAGGGAGCTTTATATAAATGAAAAGCAGAGTGCTGGGAATCAAGCATGGGGCAAATGACTTCATTTTAGCACTGCATAACGAGGCCTGTCTCAGTCCTTTGGATGCCCAACAAAAGTATGTATTTAAATCGAGTTGCATCACTTCAGTAACAAGCTGTTAAGAAAGCTAGCTCTCTGAAATCACCTCGCTTGCACACCACATTCTGCTGAACCAGTGTCAAATTAGTTCACCAGCACAAAAGTGTTCATTGACAAACCACATATTACAGCTGTGACACAGTATGTCATGTGTGGTTTGTGAATGTCAGCAGAATGAATGTTGAGAAGAATTAAGAAAAATGTATTTACTCACAATGCAAATGTACATTTTTATTACCTGTAGGTTTAACTGGTTTATTAGCAGCTGATAAATGTAAATGTATTTGGTCTGTGTGGACTGTGGTAGCCTAGTGGTTAAGGTACTGTACTATGAACCAAAAGGTCCAGGGTTCAAATCCCACCTCTGCCACAGTTGGGTCCCTGAGCAAGGCCCTTAACCCACAATTGCTCGGATTGTAAGACTATTACTTTCAAGTCGCTTGGGATAAGGTTGTCTGCTAAATCCTGGAAATGAAAATGTTTTTGATTACCTATAGGTTAAAGGTTTTCTAAAATAATATGAAATCTTCTGGGTACAGGCTCTACACATACCATACAAGATGACAGCAGCTCTGAGGAGGGAGAAGAAGAGAAGGTTTCAGGTACAGTGACATGATTAAACAGTGAAACAAATCCGCCACCTACTGTGTTAGAATTTCACTTTGCTTTTAAGTACCTGAATGCAAGTATTTAGTTGTGTCACATTGACTGTGTTGGGCACAGGTATTTCAGTAGTAGAGGATGTGGAAATGTGCTCCACAGTGATGTCAAGCTGTTGGGAGGCAAGTGTGAAGGCAGATATGGATTCAACACAACCTATTGTCAGCACATCTCAGGAAATGGGTTATGTCTGTCACCAGTTCAGCACCGAACTGAAGAGGAAGTTTGAGGCAAGTCAGAACTGTGTTACAATATGGTAACACATGAAAAAGTTTAATAACAGTTTTAATAGCTTATGTTAAATTAATGATGATATGCATTGTCTTACCAAGAAGAGGTGTGTCACTGATACGTTATGACGAGACATTACTGCTGCGCTTACAGTAGCATTTAATAGTCTTGTCTAACTGTAATAGTTCTTGTCTAACTAGAAAAAATAGACCACTGTGTTACAAGAAGTTGAGCCATGATACTTAAATAAGCGAATCCCTATTAAGCATGGCCCCAAATGCCACATTTATTTAAACTGTACAGGTGTATTTTTTGTTTATGTAAAATTATTGTCACACAAACTGGCGAGTGGCTACGTCATGTTTAAAGGTCTGTACACACAGGAACGTAATTCAGAAATAAATATATAGAATTTAATTATATACACACAGCATCTCACAAAAGTGAGTGCACCCCTTTCATTTTTGTAACCATTTCATTATATATTTTTATGGGAAACCACTAACGATATGACACTTTGAAACAATGTAAAGTAGACAGTCTACAGTTTGGATAACAGTGTAAATTTGCTGTACCTTCAAAATAACAACACACAGCCATTAATGTCTAAACCGCTGCAAACAAAAGTTGAGTACACCCCTAAGTGACAATAGCCAAATTTACCCAATTAGCCCTTTTCCCTTATATAACCTATATATATGGGTTTTGTTTGTCTGGTTGTTCGTTCACTACTGCCTACTGTCCTTGTTTTAATCAAGTGACTGTCTCAAGCGAATGCTATTTAGTTTGGTCGTACTCGCTGTGCAATGCAGCTGAGCTCAAGCACTTATTTTTCTTCTGTGTGCAGCTGTAGCAAGGCAGAGGAAATCTGATTACAGGGTACACATGCACTGAATAACTTAATTACTGGACTGAAAGCCAGGTGTTTTTATATGTTTCTACTGAATCACAACTCGCATCCTTGCTCCTGTTTAGGACATATAAAGATATTCTTATTTGTACTTTATATTTAGTCATCTTAGGTTTGATGGCACTCTCCAATATTTTAAGTAATTGTATGGTTTAAATTTGTTAATCAGGTCCATGTAGGTTTAGCAGACACCCTTTTCCAGAACTCATACAGTCTTACAATCCCAGCAATGGTGGGTTACGGGCCTTGCTCAAGGACCCAACTGTGGCAGCTTGGCAGAGGTGGGATTTGAACCCTGGACCTTCTGGTTCAGAGTCCAGCACCTTAACCGCTAGGCTACCACAGTCCCGCAGACACAAAGAAAGTGTCTGCTAGCTTAAAGATATTTAACAGATCAGAAATACAATGCAAGCTGAATTTGTGTTACAGAACCGCTCCAGGAGAATGGATTTCTTCACCAAGCAATCCCTAAAGAACTGCAAACAACATGTAACGTCCATCAGCATGAAAATGCACAAGTACAGGTCAGACCGAAGAACATCTGTTACGTAAAGGGCAAGGCAACCTTATTTCTGTGAGATATACAGACATCTTATCTTCATCTTTAATTCAGATCTCAGAGGCTGGAGACCGTTAAACGGGTTTTGATGGAGGAAATTAAAAACTTGGAGCAAGATGACACTGCTTTACGCAACATGGAGGAGGAGCTGACTGTACATAAGCCACCTCATACTTAGGCATATACACACATTCGATACAGGCCAGGCAGGCAGTTCATTTTGAGCAGCAGCAAATTAGCAGCAAAGATGTAAAAACTGATTTCTGAGTTGTGCTGTGTATCAGGAAAAATTTAGCCAAATACTTTTTATTTTGCTAACTATTACCATTTTATCCTTTCCCTTTCTGGAAGCTTGCCATGCTTTAGGATTTTGCAGCATTATATTCAAGCACAATTTTTTATACTGCCTTTGAAACGGCTTGTATCTGATATATTTGTTTATGACCTTCTTGAAGAGCTATTGGAAGAAACAATCCCTGGCTGTCCATGCATACCAGGAGAGAGGGAGCAGAAGGTGAGGATTCACTGCCCTGTTTAAATCTGATTTGTAAGATAGTCTTTATTAATCAAACATGTTTATTAACCAAATAACATACACATCTAAAGAGATCCGCAGTTCAGTCCCAACCTCAGACTCTCTATGTCCTTTTTTGTGTGTGTGTGTGTGTGTGTGTGTGTGTGTGTGTATCCACCCCATTTCCACTTGGGTTTTCTCCTGGGAGTTCATTTTCCTTACACTTTGCAGGGGATTGGTTAGTTGGTCACTCTAAATTGTCAATTTGCTTAGTGATGTTAATTACGTTGCTCTTGTCACGCATAGCTGTTAAAATGGTGTTAAGTAAATAATATTTACACAAAGCAACACCTACTTTTAAAACCTCAACAGAACTTATAGGTATGTTCAATGCTCTTATTGCTGGAATGTTATAACGCAGTATGTTCAAACTGATCTTTCTGTGCACAACTGTAACGAATTTGGATAGAGGGATTTTTGGATGCAATATGGTTATTTGGACGTACCTGGAATTCACCGCCTGGACTTGAACTCAAATTTCCATTGTGCCATCGTAGTGCCTTTGTTACTTTTGATTTTTGTTTAGTTTGTTTTGATGATGTCAGAACCTAGTGGATGACATTGCAGACAAAAGCAAATCCAGGCGATGGTCAAAAATCTGGAAACATAATAACATGATAAAAAGGCTCCAGGTGGCAAGATGAGAGCCACAGAGCGTAAAGGCTAAAGCAGCAGTCCCACAAGACCGCAAAAAAAACACTAGAGAACACAGTGACAGACATAAATGGCTGTGCTGAGTGCTAGATATTTTAGTAATCTTTATTATAAGGTGACTCGTGTGCTCCAGAGGAAAAAGTTACTGGGCAGGACACTGCCAAGAATTGCCACCGTAAAACACATAATTGGCTCCCAGTCTGCATCCTACTACATTTTATAGTCTATTCTCATCTTGGGAAAACCATGTTCATGGACCTCACTTTGTGCACGCGAGCACTGTGTAATGTTTAAAAAAATGGTCTTCCCCAAACTGTTGTCACAGGCAGTTTGGAACCCAGCAGCAATTGTTGCTGTCTCTTCCATGAGTCCATGATATACCAATCTGTAAAAGGGCATGAGCTGTTGTTTCTCCTAGATGTTCCCAGTAACTCCAGTTGCTTCCCAGTAACTCTTACTTTACTGTCACATTTGTGGCATGGGGGTGGCAAAGTTGGCAGTAACATGGAGTCGTGGGGCTAAGGCACTGGACTATTTACCAGAAGGCTGAGGTCTTAGGTTCTGGTTTTGCCAAAAGTAGCCTTTGATCAAGGCTTTAACCCTCAGTTGCTTGGATTATGCCTTGGTAGATCAGTCTCATGTGACCCTGGATAAAGGCATCTGCGAAACGTTGTATTTGCCTTAAAACGAAAGCCACAAAAACTATTTTCTTAAAGATTTTTGACCACTTATTCTTTTATCATCTGGATGTTGGCTTGACAATGTCTAAGCAGTAGTTAATTAGGGATAATTAAGGGAAAATTAATTAAATGTACAAGGGACATTTCTGTGTTTTTTCAGAGCCCATTAATCACAGATATTTTAACTCTTATTCAGCAAGGTATCTCCTTGTTTTTAAATTAAGGAATTATATTCTGACCTTCTTACAATAGTTTGCCACACATTTTATCCTTTCTTAGGCTGAACCATTTAAAAAACACTATAGAGGCTAATGTGTGCCATAGTTTGGAGTATGAGGAGCAGATTTTCTCCGCAGAGGTGAGTGCTTAGAAATAATTATTCATTGTAGGCAAGTCTCTTCCTAATAAGAAATCAACCACTAAGTTTTCAATTTGATTTAATGTCATTTCAGATGCATTTAATGAAGAAAGACATGAAATCTGTTCAGGATCGCTTATTCAAGCAAATGGTAAGGGAAAGCACTTTTGTCAGGGCACGAATGTAATTTTCGTCAGTGTCACTCTGATATAATGATCTGTTATTGAATGTTTCCGTCTTGTTGTAGCATGAAGAAGAGTTACTGAGCATGCGCAGAGGACTACAGACCTTGTTTCTGTCAGATGTCTCTATGTTGTAGCTTCAAGGAAAGATGTCGCTCTTCTGGTTCTTGATATTAGATCAAATTGTCTTAAGGTGGTTCATTTTTTATCACAATGCTATTTAAATAATTGAGTATTTTATATATCTTTTGTTCTAGTCTTGTTGGACAGTTAACATTGTTTTAAATATCCTCCATTTGAGAACTTGGTCTTTTTAATATGAATAATGAATAACTTTGGAAAAGCCAATATCTTACAAAACACACAGCATATAAAAAGTAAAAAATGTATTTATTCGTGAATTGTTAACACTGCCCCACCTCCCTCTCCTACAATCAGTCCCCATACACAAGTTTAATTGTCATTTAGAAAATAAAAACAGCAAAACAAATGTCATCATATTCACAGCAGTTATGTATCACAGAAATGAGAATCTCCGTCTCGTGTCACTACACTGTCATCACAGATCAAAAGGTTTAAACCAGTGCTTTTGGCTTGTTTGGCAACATCCCAACTCAAGAGTTATTAATCAGGCATGATTACAATACTGCAGTATGAGCAAAGATCAGTTCATTGGTCCATTGGGAATTAAATGACATTTTTTGGGATTCCTCATGAGATGTCAACTTAGTAGGTGACAGTAATAGAATTACATGCTGATTGCAGGCTCATTTGATGTTAGTCTGTCTTTTTGTAACTTTTTAGCATGAGCGTGTACATCCCAGCAGTTAGCAGCCTTTGAGGTTAAAGAAGGATTTTGACCCGCTTAAGCTTAAAATATTTTGACACTCAAGTTCAAAAGACTAGTCTATTTGCAATCACAGACTGTGTAATTGTATGTAAATTGGAAACGATACAGAAGTAATGACAGAAACAAATTGTTTTAAGACATCATAACATTTCCAGTTCTAGCCTGATTTACAAAACACTTCAACATCCTTCGTACCTGTAAGGTGGGGGTTTGTTTGTTGGGTTCTTTTTATTTTATTTTTTTTCATACTGTGATTGTGTCTGTTACTGGACACACCCCTCAGTCGCCAATAACTGGAAACAATAAGTAGGTAAATTTCATTACTATACATAGCGTCCCTTTTCCTTGGTAACTTTAGGATTTGGGAACCTAAATACTGAAAATAAGATCATGTATTTATAAATGTATACCGAAGACAAACAGCAAGATTTTTCCCTTCTTCTCCCCCCTGCCCAGTAATGACATAAACAACCCTGTTCAGACTGATTTTTTACACTTGATATGAAACTCAGGATTAGTAGGCTCACAACCCTTGAGTGGCTTTTTTTCTTCTTTCCTTTAAAGTGGATCTCACATGCACACACACACACACACACTTTCAGCAGTCATTGAAAAACTCTAACAACACGACATGGCTCCACTTCTCCAGCCGCAGAGCGGACGTGTCCAGAGCTGCTGTTCTTTTCCTCAAGGTGCTGTGTCCCCGCTTCGGAGTTTCCGTCATTAACTGCACCCAATACTGGGAACGCTGGAAGAATAAGGGCTTCCCGTACATGACGTCATCTCCAGGATTTCGCCATTGTCTATTTCAGCACTTTCTTCACAGAAGAAAACCTACGGCCTGTGAAATCTGCAGGAGAGAAAGGCAAACGACTTCGCAAAGGTGCCTTTCATAACCATTATTTTTGGACTAATTTTACAAATCCTCATTTCTTCTGGTGCTTACTAACAAGCCACTCTGAGCTATAAGAGCTTCTTAGTGTTAAAGTGTCAGTATTAGGGGACAAGATGAAGAGCCTGTGCAAGCAAAATCAGCCAAATTAAGGGTGGCTTATTGTTCTATATTTGTCAAGTCCAAGTGGTTTTGGACCAGGTAGTCTATCTTTAGCTCTGTAGTTGGGTTATAAATACCACGGATCGTTTGAATACAGCCCTAAACACTGACCTTGTTAGGTGCTTGCTTGATGCATGCACTTCCATCTCCGTGCTTTTGAACTCGTTCAGCTCTTTCCGGATGGCTGCCTGCAGAATGATAAATCAGTTTAGTGCATCCCCAAGCGGCTGGTTCGCATACTACTCTTTGTTTACATGACTTTCTCATGAGCCACATATAATGCATCAACACAATTGAGCAATGTACATCATTTTTGCAAAGATTGTGTTAATTTAAGATTTTATTCCTACGCACATGTTTACTTCTGAATTAAACAACTTCATTATAACAGTTTTTTAGTGTAGACTAAAGGGAAGGCATGTATGAGCACTGCTAGTACAAGGTGGACCAGTTTGGGAGTCATGGGAGGTCCTTCCCTTTACTTACAACTTCACAAATAAGCTCCTTGGCCAAAAAAATTGCCAAATTTCCATTACTATTTAATATTGGTTATGCCTACCATCAACGTTTTAACCTTGCCAAACTTCATTGGGGGAATTCCACTGTTCTGAGACTAAGTTCCTGACAATGTAAACTAATTATTTCACTAAATGGGTGCCTGACACAGCTGGTGGCAATTTTGGCAAGTTTTTAAGAGGCCAGTTATTTCAGGTACTCCCCGTTTATGATGGCACAATTTTACGATGGGAATTCAATAATAAACTACACATTCAGCAGAAACCATGGTCTGATTTTTGAATTCCAATTTTTCATGCGATACATCGCACAATACTCCCAGGCACTCTGATGAGAAAGTCAGCAGTGTGTGACGTAGGGAATCCCATGGCAGCTGTGACGAGCGTTGGGAAATGTAGTGAGGGAAGTCATGGTCACACAATAATTGTCTTGTTTTTCACTTTCAATACATTAGTCAAATAAACGACGAGATATTGACTACTTCATTATAAAATAAGCTCTATGTTAATGATTTTGCTTTACTGTAGTGTAATGTTTTAAGCACATTAAGGTACGCAATGGGTGGCTCTGTGGGTAGCACTGATGGAAAAGGTCCTAGGATCAAGCCACAGGTTTAGTTCTGTTTTGTCAGGACATATCCACATCGTAAATCAGAAACTACCTGCATGCTGTCTAGTCTAAGTGGCCTGTGGTGACTTTGTTTAATAGGTGTCATTCCAAAAAACTTTGATTTTCTCCTTCCAACCTATTTTACACAACATTACTAAATGATATGTTTATGTTCTGTACATACCTCTGAATCTGACCAACCGCAAGGGTTTTAGTGAGTGCATATGCATATCTTATAATACAGGTTCTGATTCTAGATTGTTTTACCTTGTCAGCTGCAGACAGTCTAGTCCAGGGTTTGTCTGCTCTCCTATCATAATCCTGGGCTTTGGCCACTTCCACATAGTCGCTAAAGCGGATCAGGATCTTTCTCTCCCTCAATTCATCAACCGTTGGCCGCTGGTTAAGCTAGAAATCAAGAGATAACCAAATCAAACTGACGTTTATCAGCTTTAATCAGCCACATCCTAGCTCGCTGCATTAATAAGAAATTAATTTGGTTGTGTCAGCTATGAATACTTGGTCAACTATCATGACTAGTAGTTTGTAAATGTTTAGATCTGGTGAAAATAGTCTTAGATCCCATAATAAATAGTTTAAAAAAGTATTTCATTACATGTTCAAGATAGGCTAAATACTTTTTGTGTTTTACATTGCTGTTTGTTATCATATGATGAATATATGAGGGATAAAATGTAGATTGATGTCCTGTGAAATATATTCTACCTTTCTGTTCAGCCTCTGCTTTATTTCCCTCCTCTCCTCTTGCTCTGTCTGGTCATTCCTCTCTGAAAAACATTACATTAGATCTGGTCAACTACACATAGAAGGATAACAGATTTCACTATTTAAAGAGAAATTTGAGTCACTTTTTCAGGTGAGCATCACGAAGTTGAACTAAACCTTACAATTCACTTATAAACGTACTGTTTCATTACAGGAGTTCAGTTATGTAATTCAGGTATAAATACTGTTAATCCACTTATTAGGCATCACTTATATATTACAGGGAATATGACTTGCTCAGGGTTAAACCCTATTCTCAAACCAATTGAGAACCCAAAACTACCTTCACTGTTTATTTGTTTGCTGAATTAAATTGTACCACTTACGTTTTAAGATGTTTCTGCTCTCCAGCTCTTCAACGGCCGGCCGTTGACTGAGTCTCCTGCGGAAAAGCACCGAAATCACGTTGTGAACCATCAGATATAAACAAGATTGTCCAAAAATCTACTAAACAAAACTAAACGATTCCCCGTTTTAGGTCATTGAGACGCCCGGAGTCTCTGTGTCTTTTTGCCGCGCAGAAAAGCCGACTGTAACCCCCGAATAGAAATGCGCTCCACATCTGGTTTATTCTTCAGCTCCATAGTACCTCACGACCAAAATCATTATAGAACCCTGAATCAGAGTATTTGCTCTCTGTCTCCACCTGAGTGCTTCTCTTCTACACTGAGTACCTTTTAGCTCTATTGGGAGGTGCTGCTCTGCTCACGTGACCTCCATCTAACTACGTAGCATTAAGGGAATCTCCTTTATCACTTCCTCTGTATGAGACATGACATCCACATGGGCAGAACGGCAACCAAGATCTATAAACACCGTAATTAAATAAAAGTTGTTTACTAAAACTCCAGGTCATTACACTCAACCCCTTATTTGGAAACACTTGGTGTCTGATCTATTAATAATTGATTCCTGACATATCCCTAAGGCGTGGGTTCATCTGCAGTTTATTTTTCATTAAGTATTAATAGCAGTAACTCACTGACTGGGCATTGTGGACACACAAAGCACACTTGTGCATCCACACCCCTGGGCAAAAGTTGGGAAAACCTAACACTGTAAAATAATAATTTTTTATTGTGCTAAGAGTATATATAGACTAGAGTCAGAATTAGCAAGAACTAAGAAAATGCACCACTGAGACTGGTGCCACGATTTGCATCAATTTCACTACTACAGTGAACTGCTGGAGAAAAAACTGGAAACAGGGAAATTCAATAGCATAGTCTTAATGTACACAAAGCTAAATTCATGAGAAGGTTTGATGTAAAACTCAGACTACCATGTATGGCTGTTCAAAAGCTTCCTGATTCACTAACATGTAATGTGATATGTCATAGAAGCAAATGAAACAAAGAATAAGGACTATTAAGCAACTTAAGTAAAAAAAAAATGAATTCAACTTCATACATGAAAATATAGCTAAGCACATGAAAATAACTGTATGTACAGTTATTATCATAAATAATATTATAAAGAAGATTAAAGCACTAAGAGCTGTAATTTAACCTGCCTGGAAAACAACACAATTGAATTTTGCTGTCATCTACAGTTTAAAAAAGCAATTTTTAAAAGATTGTTCTTGTTGATTTACAGAATATGGTACCATTTCTGGGTTCACCAAGTCTCCAAATCCACAATTAGACACCACCTCCTGTCAACAAACAATTTAAAAGGCGTGCCAGAGAAAAGCCTTTTCTTTCATCTAACCCCAAACAGGGAGTTCCCTCTCACCGCTGGGACTATGGTACAGGGTTATCATATCAATATATCATTTTGGCTGCAAACACTCAAAGTGGGATTGGTGTAACACAAAGAATAGGTGTATGGAAAGGAACCAAATCCCTGTCTCAGACCAAACCTTAACCTTTTTCTTAACCTTTTTCTTACATACAGTATGTCTATAACTTATGTGGCTGTTTTACTATATCTCTATTATAATATTTAATGTTCTGTTGTCCATTAAAAGCACACAAGTGAATATAGAAGTCTAAATCAGCAGTGAGCTGTGCAACCATTCTGGCAATTCTTAGCTGCAAAACATTTGCACCCATTACACTCTTTTGCTCACATGACATAACGTAAGGCTTATACACTGCTTTTCATCTACCATGAGAATTTCTTCACGAGCCAGTTAACTAATAATATACGTTCCTTTAAATGCCCCTTTGATGTAGTTTGACATCTACAACAGCACAGATGCTGCAGCATTACTATTTCATGGGCTGAATTTGGGCACCTGCTCTTTATGCACTTCCTTATAGCTCACTGAATATTATTGACTCCATTGTTAGTTCCCGATCAACAAAAAGGTGTATATGTTTAAACAGAATCCCCAGGGAAAATACTACTATAGATTTTTTTATGCAACATTATGATTGTTCAGCGTCTCTAACCCATGCTTCTAAAGTGATACTCAGTGAGAAGTATAAAAACAGCTCTGTCACTACACCCTCTCTTAATGACACAAATTAAGTTAGGTCGTGACCAGTCTAAGGGTTTGGTTTGTGTGGGTGGAAGCACTGAATGTAATCATGGTTGAGAAATGGTCAGCCCGTAGCTTACTTACACCATGTTTCTTTCATTGTTATCCCATATTATCTGGAGCATATTGTATACTGTGCATTGTTATAAGGGTTGTAAAATGTTTCTGCTGTATGGGGCACCTCTGGTCTGCTCCTGGGCAAAGCAAAACATCAAACAAGCTGAGGTCCCAGGACTGTTAACCCTAGAGAATGGGATGGAACGCACAATCCTGACCTCATTAGAGGAGGTACACGCAATACATAGACTCAACACTAGGTACTAGTTCCACTCTGGTTCCTTCCTTCTCATTTCTGTCCTTCATTTCATCTTGCGTTTTAGATTTCCTTCTAGTCTAAGGGGATATGTCTGTAGAAGCAAGAGCAGGCCAGGGTGTTTCCATATTTTGTTGAAAAGAGCTGTAAATGGGAACTCTGAAACGCAGAATGAATAAAGGCCTATGGAACCCAAAATCTTAACTTTCTTTATTGCCAAGT
>JAUZSU010189126.1:0-12161 GCA_034780255.1 Parotocinclus maculicauda
ATAGGGCATGTTCGTTTAATCGGACCAGCCGGTTATTAGGACCAAAACCATCACGTCCCGATGTGGTCCCATTAACCAGAATCGACTGTATTATAAATTTGAATATTGGAATAAAGTAATGGAATGTTTGGATCAAATCAGACAATATGTTATTTTTGATTATTATACAATTCATAAATCAACAAATTTAATGGTGGGCTAGGACTTTTGTACACACAGACACAGTACTGTATGTAGCATTGAAATCAGACATCATGGAGAATTAGATTTTCCACATTTTGCTTTACTCTTATGTGACTTTTGAGGTTAATGATTGCAGGTCATAGCACAACATCCAAACTGGGTTAAGACCTGGACCCTCAATTAAACAATTTCGTAACACAGTGGTTCCCAACCGAGTATCTAAAAAAACATACCCCCCCCTTTTATTTGTTTCCTTTTATCATAAATTCCTGTTATAGCCTTATTCCTGTTTTCATTTTGGCTCCTTTTCTCTTTTCACCATTTAGCTAAACATGAAGCATTTAACATGTGAAAATTGTTTTTGATTCACCTCAGAACAGACAAAACCTCACACACCCCCTGTGAATTTTGGCTACCCCAGGTTGGTAAACACAGAAGATTGGTGGCGTACATTTCTGGAGTCTCCACAGACAAACCTTAGCAGTAGAGTGGAATGTACTGATACCCCAGTGTCTCTCTATATGACACATTTATAGGTTTCCACTTAAAAACATAAATAATTGAAAGTCCATAAAGAATTAATTTGACAACTTTGTTTAAAAAGTTGACCGACTTGCACAGAACCTTGACCCCAGCTCTGTCAGACACCTTGGAAATGCACGAGAATGCCAAAAGTGAGCCAGGCCTTATCGTCTAACATCAGAGACCGAACACAGTCATGTTCCAAAATCTACTGGAGATGCTCTTAAGAAGAAAAGAAGACAAGACTGTTATAGGAGCAAATGGGGTAAACTCCATACTAATTTCCATGTTTTTTATGTTATTTGTTGGGCATCTGCAAATAATGTACCTGCACTTCATGTGTTAAAGATGAATAATTCAACATTTTTTGAATGGGTTAAGATAAGGTAACTGTTAAAGAAGCCATAGCATAAAAGTCTTCAAACAATTTCCTTGTACCCTGCGATGGGGAAATTGGTGCCCTGTAAGTGAGAAAGCAATTCCATCAGGATAAAAAAGGTCTTTCCTAATGATTACTTGTTTGGAATGACTTTGTCCTTTCAGGGGACAAGCAGACCTAAACCATGTGAGCCAAACAGCTGGGATGGACTGTTCTCTTAATGATTGTACCCCTCTCAACTATGCACTCTCTTGCTTGCCAAGATCACAATGGAGACGGTGATGTATGGGTTTCTTTACTTTCGAATTAACTGTGTACAATGGATATATCACACACAACCATTTCAACTTGCATAGCCTACTTTCTGGTTCTAATCTGAAAGCAGGAGATGTTAACCTGCCCATCTGAAGTGTTAATGTAATCAGTTCATCACAAAAGCCTTTCAGCCTAATCAGCACTGATTTCTCAAAACGCCTCATTAGCTACCATTGCCGGTGCAAAAGCATGACCCTAATTTCTCCTTATGCAAGCCTATCCAACTGCTGATGCGAAAAAAGTCAGAGAAGAGTATTTAAAAAAGAAGTATCTGTAGATCGTTTTTGGATTTCTCATGAACCCTACAGCAAGTCCTAGTTACAGGTTGAGCTATTCCTCACACTCCTACTCTTAACCCCCATTCTGTCTCGCGGTGTTTTGGGTGATTCACGAGCATTAGAGAAATTCACTCTTCCGCTGAGAAATGAATTGGAACCTAAAGAGTCACAATGAATATTAAACATGACTCTGGGGGTGATTATAATTCATAGCCGAGCATCACGTTAGAAATGTCCTGCAGCTAAATCGTGTCAGGTTTGTCTTACTGTTGAGTCATATTATCATATTTAGTCATTTTTTGGCATGACCTAAGGTGTGTGTTTTAATAAAAATAAACATCCATAACATATTTAAGCATTTAATTACATATATAATTGATAAAATGTACGTCTTATTCTAGCTGCTATGGACCTAAATCACTATGCATCCACCACCATGTTTCACAGATGGAATGGGGTTTGGGGGTTTCAGCTTCACAAAAGCTTTCTTAAGAAAATTCTTTTTAAGTGAAGGTTCTAAAGACAAACACTAAAATGGTCTTAATGTAAGCAATGATCTTAAATGTAATTCTTAGAAAAAAACGTCTTGAGAAAATCTTAAAAAGAAAACTTGTTTGTTCTAAAGAAAAGCTCATGTTGCTTTTTACAGCTTACAACATAGTGTAAGACACATTTAAAATAATTTACTATTTAATTTTGTTAAATCTGCTCAGATAGCAAAATGTAGTCTAAACATCAAACCATGCAATCAAGGAAAATTTAGCAAACAAGACATAGAAGTGATGGTGGAAGAAATAGAGTACAGGGAAATAATCCTCCTTGTAAAATACAATAATTGTGGGGTGACGGCGGAAAGCAAAAGGCGAGGATGGGTGAGAGTAGCAGATGCTGTTTAATTTCGATGCTTGCTTTGTCAGCTCTTAGAGTCTAAGAGAAGTATGAGGCTATCGTAAGATTAAGGACATAATGTTCTCAAGAAAACAAACCGTTTTTGGAATTCTTCTCGAGAAAAGAGTTAAGAAAAGAAAGAAAATTCTTATTTGAAGTAAATCAATTTGTCATAAGTTTTTTTTCTTAAGGAGATTAAATTTTTTTTTTTTAAACAAAAAGTTTGCTGTTGTGTCTATTTATCCAAAGCATAAATCCAATACATTTTGGAGAACATTCGTTTTCTGACTTCTAGACATTTCTGCAGGTGTTTCCATTGCAAGTTGCCATTAACTTCCTTTTCACCTCCTTAAGCATTACACAGCTGTGTAATCCAGGCCGGTGCTGCTTTGCCGTTCCGATTCGATGCCCTGCCACTGTGCTCAAAGATCAACCAACTCAAAGGTTACTGACCTTTCCGAAGCGCAGTGAGAGAGACTGGAGTGTTTGACTTAGCAATATCAGCACAGTTTGACAAGGAGAAACTGATTTTCACCGTTTTGCAACTAAACTTTAAACTTGTATCGCAACATAATGAGAAAACCATAGCATAGCGACTTGTCAACAGTGAGACAGGGTTGCCAGATTCACTCCTCATATTTATGATATGCGAATAGCAGTGCATCTGTAAAAACACATATTTAATTAATTGGCTTTTAAATTAAATATATCATATCAAATTTAATGATTTATTGGCAAACATCAATAATGTCAAAAACAAAACAAAAAAACTTTAATTAAACAAACATACATTTTTACATACATACAATACACCATTTTGAGTCGTCTAAGCAAAATTCACATGGCTTATATCGCTTCAGCTTCACAAAAAGTTCCATCTGCTGGTGTGGATGCAAACCACAAAGGCCCTAAAATGGATTTAGTTCTCAAGGGAGCTTTGCAAGGCGTAGTTCCTCCCAAATTAGTTCCTAGAACTGTTTGGTGTGCTTTTGTAGCCTTTCTCAGCTTAATGCACACAGTGTATGAAATTCTTCTTCTACTCATATTTCAATCATATTTAGCATCAGATACACATCTTTCTTGAGATGTGTTTTTGTTGAGGTTCTATTGATGTTTTATTGATAGCCAACACCTCTAGTCTGATCTCAGTAGTGATCTCAGAGCACCATAAATAAATGATTTTACAAGTAATGAGGTTAATACATGAACTGTTTGATTTAAATGCTGGTATTTCTGGAGTCTGAAGTGTCAGATGGTATTTTGGGGCTGATCGATTAACGGCAGTTATTCCCATGGTGAAAGCTCTGGAAAGGCTTCCCACTGGATCTTTCAAGCTTTTTTGAGCAGCTTTAAACTGTTTCAAGCTCTTCCCACAGAGGCTTTTATCCAGTGTCAAACCCTTTGGTTCTCTCTTAGCTGACTGACGATATGAAAGCCATTCCCCTGCTGAAAGTACACAGGAGCCCACACTTTCTGATACGCTTGTGAGTGACTCTTCCCACACTGAAGGTTATAAGTGACCAACATAAACTGGGTGAAAAAAATGATAATGGACAGTAATTTAATACTGGGGACTTGTAAAAGTATGTTTGGTTCATAAATTCAAAAGGATATAACATTTACCATTTATTGCCATGCGATGTTCATTATTTCCTTGCATTTGCAAAATTATATTAATATGTACAACTATATACGCAGTTGAAAGACAGGTTTGTAATCGTTCTTTTGTTTAATTAATAATCCTGTTTGGTGTCGCTTGGAACTGGGACCAAACCAGGGCAGGAATGAACCCTAGAGAGCACGCCCATCTATAGCAGGGCATTTGCACTCGCACACAGTCACTCATCTACACCAGGACACTTTATAGACTTTAACTAACTTGATTCATGTCTTTCGATTTTTGAAGGAAACTGGAGTTCCTGGCAGAAACCTATACACAGGGAAAAAATGCAAAATCCACAAAGATGGGGCCCGGGCTAGGGAACAACGCTAACCAGTGCATCAACTTGCTATCATGTCTAATCTTTATTTAGGTCAAAATAACACATAAATGCAGTATGTGTATAAAAATTACATATACATTTCTGTTTTTCCTGGTCAGGGTCATAGGGATGACTGTCTATCAACAGTGGACACCAAAACATTGCAGAGCTTGTTTGGGGCTGCTGTTCCTCGTCTGTTTTTGATGTCAGCCCTGGTACTAATGGGATTTGAACCCAAGTTTCTGCAGTGTTGGGGTAGCATATTAGACTGATGCGCCACTAGAGAGCCTTCATTCCATTGCACACACTGTATATACAATATTTATAAAAAATTAACAAATTTAGCTCCTGTTATTAAAGTGTCCAACATAAGGACTTACACTGTACTGGAATTTGGAACTTGGATCTTCTGTTTCATTACCTTAACCACATTGAATAGCAACATATTTTGTTATTTAGAGGTTAGAGATTGATGTTTTAAATGTAGAGATTTATGACACACTTTTAGTAGCCAGCATGAAACAGTTCTGCATCAACCAAAAATCATTAAAGGAAAGGTCAGAAATACGAAAAACAAATCCTACCCAAACATCTAAACAATACTGGATTGAAAACACAAGATTTGCCATAAAAAAATGTTGATGAAAGCTTTTAAAAAGCTTTAGTCGATTCTCAGAATCAAGTGGAAAGCACTAAAATGATGATACGCCAATGAGTGGAACTTTTTCAGATCTTTTAAGAAGATAAAACGGATTAAATTCTTGGTCAGGACTGTAGTAACCTAGTGGTTAAGGTACTGGACTATGGACCAGAAGGTCCAGGGTTCAAATCCTACCTCTGCTACAGTTGGGCCCCTGAGCAAGGCCCTTAACCCACCATTTCTTGGAATGTAACACTGTATTAATTGTAAGTCACTCTGGCTAAGGGCGTCTGCTAAAATGCTATAAATGTAAATGTAAAAATGGTATGTACTTATGACACCGGAGGGTGCCTAGTTTTGTTGTTTCAGAGATGTTCTGACCTAGATCTTCTGGCCACTGGCAGTCTAACCTGAGTTTGCTGCTTCTAAAATTACACTAGTCTAAACTAGTGTCTTTTTTTAGGTCAAAAACACCAATTCAGGTCAATACTAAGTATACTTCAAGTAAAATTATTCCTTTTTTCTTTCTTTCTGTTTAATTGTGTTACCCTGATTTTTTTTATCTTTGGCAATTACTCTGTAATTCGGTTTAAACTAAAAGAGAAAATGACCTCCACAATCATGTCGAGGAATGCAACCAAGCATGACTTGAAAAATGAAAAGGACAGCTTGAGAGAGAAAGGCAGAATGCGACAGATATGGAAAGAGGCACAGAGCAGGAATGACATATGACAAAGTGGATAAACAGAACAGTTCATCTTCAGCTCTCTGTGTTCTGCAATGTCACCATCACAGCAACATACATTCTGTGCTGACATCATGGCAATTATCATTCTAGGCTTCTCTGTGTTCATTCGAGGGATGGAGATTGATACTCCCCCTCCCTCTTGTATCCTCGCAGCTGTATTGTTGATGGTCGTGAGAATTTGCCAAAGTGGTCTAGGAGAGTAAAGTTGGCACAGATAAGCTCGACTCACTGACAAAAGAAGACTTGAAAATAAGCGCACATCTGATGTCAGGCATTTTTCTGAAAGCCCCACAAGGACAGTCATAAAGACACAACGCTGAGGCTGCAATGTCCATGATTGAATCTGGCTTTGTTCCATTTCCTGCAGAAACACACCGTCAGCTTGAACCACCCTGTACTTTTAATGTAAAGCATTCGAAAACACTTCACTTGCAAAGAAATATCAGGAGGCTGCTACATTTAACTTGTACTTGGACACTTTGCAAATTGCATAGACAAATATGTACATGTACTCAGCTCAGGAGGATAGGTTTAATCTCATATGCTGTTATTGTGGCCATGAAGTGCCCTTCGGGATCAGAATGTCATTATTTTTTATCCCCTAAGTGCGTGCGTAGTGTGTAGGAAACCATTTGTGATCAGCCTGTGTCGTTGCTGCGTGTTTCAAAGTATCATATATAAACTGAAAATGACAGATTATAGTGGATAAATGAAGTAAAAAATATTCTGTTGTTTTATGGTGAGTTTATGGTTTATCGAATTTAATTAGATTTTATGGTGAGTTTATGGTTAATAAGTATTATTATCGCCCTGTGATGTTCTTAGTGTAAAAGTGAGGGTTTAGATATCATATAAATACAGAATAATACTTTAGAATGATAGCCCTGGTCTGGTTGGCTGATTTTGGAGGGGTTTTGGACACAGATTAGATAATCCTTGCCGGCAGACCAGCTACACCAGCCTAACATTAGCTAGACCAAGCTTGCAAACAACCTAAAACCAGCAAATCTCATAATTATTAAATAATGTAATATAAACATTGTTTACATAGTGTTACATCTTGCTAGATAGCTAAGCTCCCACAGTCTAGAGTGATATAAGCTTTTTATATTTGTGATTTGTGACTTTGGATTTGGTGTCCATAAGTATAAACATGAAATCTTTGTCTATCCTTTTAATACAAATTTTTACTGTGTGAATTTGCAGTCACAGATAAAAATAGCACATGGTAAAATAACGATTTGATAATTAGTTACTGAGTGATTAAACGATTCTGTGACCAGAGACAGCCAATGACTGGCACTGTCATAGATTAGATCAGATTAGATTAAAATCTCAGTGTAACTTTTGCTGCAAAACTACAAAGGCCAAAGGAACGAGCTGCAAATGGAGCAGTGAATATGGTGATGGGCAAGTGAGACTGTGGTGGCCTAACAGTTGAGTTACTGGACTATAAACCAGAAGGTCCAGGGTTCAAGTCCCACTGCTGCCACTGGTGGATCTTTGAAATGTACCCTTAACCTACAGTTGCTTGGCTTCTTAGATTGTGTCAATTTTAAGTCGCTCTGGGTAAGGGCGTCTGCTAATTAACGTAAATGTAAACATTGGGTGTAGCAGAAGAGTAGTTTGCTCTGATGGCCACTACCAGCAGGATAACAAGACATTACAGACATTACAAAGCTTAAATCGTCTCAAACTGGTTCTTAAACGCTGTACTCAAATAGCCTCTATAGTTACCAGCTCTCAATCCTATAGAGCAGCTTTGTGATGTGGTATTCACAAAAACACTAAATATACAGCCGACAAATCTGCAGCAACTGCATGAAGCTATCGTGACTTATGGACCAAAATCCTGGAGGAATGTTTTCATTACCTTGTTGGATCTATGCCTCAAATAATGAAGGCAGTTCCGAAGACAAAAGGGGATCCACCCTGGTATTAACAAGGTATACCTAATAAGGTGACCAGTAAGTGACCAGAGCGATGTTTAGGTAGGTATTACTCATAAAATTCATGTCTCTTACCAGGGTTTACCATGGTTTTCTACATGATGGAAAATAGGACTTTTGGAAAAGAAACAACTTACTCCAAGCTCCATCGTTGTGACACCTTTATTCCCCTTGCCAGTTTGTGTTTGGTCCCTCTTTGGACCATTGTCCGTAGGTACTCACCACTGCTGACCGGGAGCACCGTTCAAATCTTGTTTTTGTAGGAGATTCTCTGCTCGGTGTGTATGAGTCACACACGAATGCCTGAGCTCAGGGTTTGCCAGCAGAACAATTTGTCCAGGGCATCACACTTCATTCACTGGATTGTCTTTTTTACACATCCTTATGCCATCACTTCCCCAGGTAAGCCTGCACATGTTCCTGGACAGTTGATGTAAAAGAGACTCATTATACCAGATGACATTCTTCAGTTGCTTAAAGATCAAGCTACGACAATGTCCATTGTAGACACTTTTGAGGGACATGGATTAGTATTTTTAACATCAGATCGATACTTTGCACAAGTCTGCACTTTGCACACCTTCATCCTGAGGCCTTTATAAAATATTTCTGATAAACTATTGGCTTACTTTGGTTTCAGACCAGACGGTGTAGCCTTCTGGCTTCGATAAGCATGGCACAAAAACACAACGGTTCAAGGTTTGTACCTGCTCGGACCATTGTTGGACCCCATTAGCCTTGCTGTTTAAGAGATCCTCCAACCCAGTCATCAGCCAGTTGAAGGTTTTAGGAGCATAACTGCACGCTCCCAAATTCACTTACGCCTATGTTCTTCAGAGGATAATCACAAGAGCCCACCCTAATCTAACTTGGAAAAACAGAGTTAAAAAGAGAAAAAAGTAAAAGTAGTGACAGACTTTGTTAGATTCCGCATTTACTGTGAACACTTCATCTGTTATCTGCGTCATCTAATGTGTTGCCAGATTGGATGGACCAACATTCAGCTGAGATTTAGCACAATTGAGCTTTAGTACAGATGGGCACCGAGCGTTATTTGCTCAGTAAATATTTGTCCAGGTTGTGTGTGGGTGTGTGAGGTCAGTTAGTGTGCTGGACACAAAGCAGACATATACAGCATGGCATGTGTGTGTCTGTGTAATGTTGTGAGAAGAAATTTTTTATTCATATTGTACATTTTGTTGGTATCCACAAGGAAAAATCATTTCTTATAAAAACTGGGCCAATGACATGCTTTGGGTTATTGAAGTGAAGGTTGGGGATAGATTGGGGAAGGCACGGGCATTTCTAGGCTGTGTGCTTAGCTGGGGCACGTGCAGATTTTAGAGAGGCACAGCTGTACAGCCAATCAATTGCAAGGGTAACTGTTCATTAAAAAACATGGTAAATAGAATTAGATGGATTGAGTGACTTAACACCAAAATCCATAGCTGAGGCAAGGATGAGAATATAGATCAAATGAATCCTAATAAAGTTGTACTAATTGCATTAACTAAATACAGTGTTCCCTCGCCACTTCGCAGCCTCGGTGCATCGCGGGTTTTCAAAAAATATAAATGGAAACAATATCTCGTGGATTTTTGCTGTTTCGTGTGTTTTTGCAGAACTTTTACATAAAAAAAAAACCAAAATTTATAAAAAAATATCTAAAAAAAAATTTTTTTTATTTACTTAGCGGATGAATACTCACCAAAAACGAGAAGTAAGACTAGAGCATCGCTCGCCCGAGTCGCTACTTGCTGACAGTTTTTATCTGTGGTGTTGTGTTTGTGAAAGTTTAATTATGGATTGAATTCATTCAAGCCCTACAATGGCACCCAAACGTTCTGAAAGTTCTACAGCTAAAATAGTGTACAAATACTTAAATATAGCATCCCTACTTCACAGATTTTCGTTTATTGTGGGTGGTCCTGGAACGTAACCCCCGCGATAAACGAGGGAACACTCTGCGTGTGTGTGTGTGTGTGTTTATATATATATATATATATATATATATGCTGTCCCATAAAGTAGTACAAAGTGTTCTATATACAAAGTGTTTTAGATTTTTAAGTAGTGAATAGTGAACAGTTGTAAAAACAGTTTTAAAAGTCAAATTAATATGCAGGATAATTATTACACATTTTCTTACCTTGGCAGGTGGGATTTCTAAAAGGGCACCTAATTCTTCAAATGTAATATTGTTATATAGTTTGCTAGCAGATAGAAGGTTGTGCTCAATGACTGCTCGGTCCAATATGCTTGAACCTGTGGACATTAGACAATACTTAAATAAACAAATGACTCCACATATTACCCATTTGTTGCATTTGAATGATATGAAAACAAAAATAACCAAAAGCTACTTTCTAACTTACCATCTGCCGTGGTTGCTTTCTGGTGGGGCATTAGCATAGCAGCAAACTCCTGCAACTGATTGCCCCGAATGATGCGATCCAAATACATCTTCTCTAGAATGCCATAGGCTGCCAGTTGCTGGCATCGCTCATCCTTGAACAGTGTGGCCAGCATACGGGAGCGCTGCTGTCCTAAAGACCAGACAGGGGCAGTTGTGAACCTTCAGGATCAAATGGATCATTTAAACTAGATCATTTAAAAAGCTCAAAGAACAACCGAAAACAGATCGTCTGAAACGACCTACCTGCTGATGCAAGAATAGTGCAGTGAAGAGCGTGTTTTAAAGCCTCCAGACGCTCGCTCTCATGCACGATAGACTTGTATGAAAGCTCATTGTAGCGCTGGGCTGCTTCAATAAACTTCCTCCTGTAGTCCAGCACTCTGGCGTAACAGACCTGTAATGACAGGTAATATTTAGCAACAAAAATGTTAACTTTTATTGATTACGAACCCCACTTTTGGTGTTTTAGCCACAAACCCTGTTCGCATTGCATTCGTTTTTAAGGGGGTTAACCTATGATGGTGCAGCATTTAACGGGAGGGGTCCTTCCCAGGAACTGCCAAACTGCCACTGTTGCCCTTACTAAAGGACTGCTTGGATAGTACAGGTAGTTGCCGATTTACAATGGGGATGGGTTCCAACAAATCAAGTATAGCGTATATATCAAAGACTTGGCTACATTAAACATTTAAAACACAACCAAGGCTTTTACTCACTACATTTCCGGTCTCAACAACATGTCTTTTAATGGAGACTCTTTGTTGCTAAAAGAAAGATGGCAGCGGTTGCTGGCTTTTTCCTGGCTCTCCACTCCCGCTAGCTTTAGCTTTATATCTGTGTCTTGTTAAATTTTGTGATGCCCCGAAATGAAACCTTGCGGCTGATACTGAACAAAATGAAACACTTGACACAAGGTCAAACACTAAGTACAGGTACTTTTATCAATTTTTCATTTATTTGTCCACTTTTCTCACCATTGCATACATCGCTCATATGAGACTAATTGATTGGACAGCATCTCTAGAGAAAATCATCAAATAAACACTACACTGCATTTCCACAGCCTACTGTACCTTGTAGTGGATCTGCAGCTGTTCGTTTGTAGACTCGTTCTGGAGTAAGGAAGCACGGTTGATGTAGGCCTCAGCCTGAACAGGGTCATCGTCCTCCAGGTAAAGGCGGGCGATCTTCAGGTACGTGTCTAACTTGTAGTCAACATTGTACTGTCTGAAAAGAAACACCATTAATAAAATACACTGGGACTGTGGTAAAGTGGTAAATGTACTGAAATATTGCCCAGAAGAATCATGGTGCAAGCATCGATGCCAAATCTGCCTGGGAACTTAAGCAAGGCTGTCAAACCACAATTGCTTTGATTATGCAGTGTAGAATTTTAGCTGGAAAAAGGCATCTGCTAAATTCTGTACAGGTAGTTCCTGTTTTTTGACAGTCCGATTTATGATAATTCGACTTTACAACGGGAATCAGATAACACACATAAATACACGTTATTCTGGGAGCAGATTTTTTAGGTTATTGGGAAAAAAACAAAAAAACTATTCCTACATTTGCCCTGGACACATGCATCTATCTATTTAGTATAGGTATGCTCTGTCTGTTCACTTTATTGGCCAAGGTATTAAGAATAATGTTACACCAGTAAATACCATTTTTAAATAACCGGATGTCCGCAATGCCAATATTCAAAACTGACCGAACATTACCACATTTATATATACAGGGGTTAGACAATGAAACTGAAACACCTGGTTTTAGACAGTACTGGTTTGGCTATAGCAGCCTGGCCGTGTATATTGACCCTGTGGATCCCGACGGACAGTTCTGGTGGAAACAGGAGAGT
>JAUZSU010189136.1:0-12159 GCA_034780255.1 Parotocinclus maculicauda
CTTGTAACATAGGGCATGTTCGTTTAATCGGACCAGCCGGTTATTAGGACCGAAACGATCGCGTCCCGATGTGGTCCCATTAACCAGAATCGACTGTATATATACTCAGACTGTGGACATCAACATCAGAAGAGAATGCATCCTCAAAGCTGTAATGATCTAGAGGTAAGGGCCTCTCTCTCACTCAGACAGTTAACACTCAAAGACCATTTTCATATGTAATGAATTGTTGATTGATTTTTGCCTATTAAATTAAACTATTAGGATCTTTACAATAATTAGGGAACTTGTATTTGAGAACTTTCATACAGAATGGGAATATCACTTTCATACTGTAAATAATACTTAACCAATGATCCCAGTTTTTTTTGCTATGGTTAGTATTAATTATTGGTTCAGAACAGATGCTGCAGAGAGACTTACAGATAACCACCACATGGAGCAGAAAGGGCACACAACTTTATCAGTGTTATTTAGCTCATCTGTATTATTCGGTCTGAACCTAAAATATTCCCAGATTTCTGTCCCAGATCTGCTGTGTCTGTCTAGCTGTCTGGGCACTCCAGCAAGTTTAAAGCAGCATTTTTGCATTTTCGTTTGTTATTGTTCGTTATTTGTTACATCCCTGATGTGTAATGACCTTTAGAGTGTAAAAGTTTGGAATTGGAGGATTAAAACATAAAAGCTGGATGATTTTGGTGATCCTGTAGGTCAATGCTATCTAGTCTTATCTGCAAATGACTGGTTTGGCTGCAGGTTTTTCTTCCAGACAACTAGCAGCACACCTGATTTCATTTGTCTAATCAGTTGATCAGTCTTTAAAAAACTGATCGCATTTGCTTCTGCTTGGCTGAAATAAAACCATGCAACCACACCGACCCATTGAGGATAAAATTGGATACCTTTGCTATAGATGCACCAGGATAAACTGAGAACTGTCATCTCTTCGGTAAAAGTTTGAGGATAAAAGTACTGGTAATATAGGGAGACAGTTATTTCTTGACAGAAGTCTGCATTCTACTATGCATTCTTGTAGTTGTTCTCAATTTGGCTTTTTTGGAGGATAATCTGGAAAGTGAGACCGCAAAGCTGGATCAGGCAATCATGGCAATCTTTATTCCCACGAGGATCCTCTCCATCAAACCAAAAACATTAAGATAGTAATCGATGGAATAGAGGTCCTGAGTTAACTGCCCTCAGTTGCAACAGCTTTTGTTATGTTGTTTGGGCTTATATAAACACTCAACCTGAAGTATCCTAAAACCCTGCAATTTAGCTTTGAATTTGTGCAAAATTCTGATGGAGCTTGAGGCAAAAAAGATGACCACAAGAGTTAACAGACTGAACACTCAGCTGTACAGACCAGAGTAAACACAGTTGAACTGCACTCGGTTGCTTGATTTTATTTTTCCAATGTTGTCCATTTTTGTTTCTAGTTTTGTTTTGAGTTCTACTTTACACTCTTAGTGCTGAGGTGCACTTAAATGTTCACTGTGTCTGCCAAGGTTCCGAAACTACCATTTTCAGAGGTAGAAGTAAGCTATGTGTGCTAAAAAGCTGGAAAGAATTATTTTATCTACAATGCTGTGGTTGTTTAGATTTTGTCTAAGGTCCTCGGACAAAAAAAAATTGCACTTTGTATGTTTAAGGCAATAGTAACCTCAAGTTCTTTCAGATAGAGCTGCACAAGGATGATGAGGTTATAAATACTTAAATGCTTACTCAAAATCTAAATTGTGTCAGAGGATTCATAGATTGGGAAGACTAAAGAAGTGCAGTGAATGTCTCGTTGGATGTGTGAAAAATGGGTTGTAAAGAAGATGATAATGACTGGCCGAAAAGGAGTGATTGTATTTGGGTGATCAAAGACCACAGTGTGAAGGAAGTAGCTGAATTTGTAGGTGTATGAGAGTGTATGGGTCTAGCAGCAGGGGCTAAAATCCAAGTCTACAGGAAATTCTCATCGTTATTGAGCAGAACTGAGGAGATGGCTCTTGTGTATCACTCCATATGATGATGGTATGTATTTCCCTGTGTAGTGTTCTTTTAGTCCGTCAGTCTGATGGGCATTTCCAGTGACCTAATTTTAGCGACTGCTGGTAGACCCATATGTCTGTACACTTCAATACACCTGTTAATTCAGATGCTTCTGTCACATTATGGCCTTTAGCAAAATGGAGTGATTGCATTTGAGCACAACAATCAATAACATACATTCACTGGATTGTACCAACTCTACTCAATTTATGATACAGAAGCTGAAGCCTAAAGTTAAAGACACCAGGGGCTAATTTTTTTGTTGAGGATCTTTTAGAACAATAGAAATGGCCCCGAACTGAACGAAATCCAGTTATCTTATCTTACATATTTTAGTTTAGTTAGTTGTAGTTGTATATAGTTATACAGTATTTTAACTGTTGTACTAAGAGAAAATGTTTTATCCGAAAAATGTGTGAGTTTTTTTCTTTGCAAGCTGTATTTCCACTATTCACTGTTTATGGAGTAGCTTATGATCTGCAACTTGACACCAATTGCCTTAAACACACTTTAGTTCCAACCCTAAAAATCCTGATCCATCCAAACAGTCCCTAGAGAATTACCTGATAATCTTAATAAGGTGCGTTTTGTTTTTGTTTTTTTGCTTTGCATGGCTAGTTACTGGAAAGTAGATCTCCAAGAGCAAGGTTGGTGACAACTGCACTAAAATCTCCCCCTTCAGGGTTTCTGGATGCAATTATAATACCAGTTTGTAATGCCATGCAGTTATGGTTAGTATTATTTGTTAGTCGAATGGACTTAAACATTTTTTGTTTGTTTCAACACATTGTATTTGACGATTAGCTAAATACATGTTTGGATTTTAATTTGTCTTTGATGTCAGTGGTCATTAAGGGTAAATTAGTTGTTCAGTGATAAAAACACCGTGTCCCCAAATGTATATACTTCAAGAAATTGCAGCGTTTTTTTATTTGGGCCAATGTAAAGTAATAAATTGTTTTAACCTTTAGCTTTGGCTGCGCTGAGTTAAACACTTTACATTAAACCAAATTTGTTATTTGCATTATGCCAATTGGCCTTATTATTTAGGAAAATTTCAAATAATTTGATTGTACCAAATGAAAAAACTTTACTTTAGTTACTTTACTTTAGTTTTATTACATTGATTTTTATTGATCCAATGCTTTATTTTTGCAGTGTGAGAAGCTTAATGTAAATTGATTTTATTAGAAACTCGTTTGATCAGTGTTGATGCAGCACAGAGAAGAAAGTGAAGAGATATCTCTAAACAATGGCTAAAAACAAAAAGCTCTGGATGCATTCCTAATGAAATGATCTGGACTCGGGAGGGGATCTGATGGGTACAAAAGCAGCAGCTGAATTTCAGGTCCGAATATCTGATGATTGATGAAGAGTCTCAGGGCTGCAAAAAAAAGAAAAGGAATTACATTAGAATTAAAATCCTTTCACCATGTTAATAAAGATGTATGACGGACGTACCCTGCAATCCCAGAGCACCATGGCACCATCTAGCCCGACACTACTGAACTTCAGCAGTTTGGCCCTTTCTCCTTCCACAGCGCAGAGCTGGCTGCAGATCCGAACAGAAAGACAAGAAAAAGGAAGAAAAGTCAAAAAGCAATGCAAATGGAACTAAAAAAAAACAAACAATATCATATAGGAAAGGAACAAAGGTTAAAAATAGGAGTGGAAATCCAGTAAAAAGAAGGAAAGAACCAGAAGGCGTGAAATAAAGTTCTGAAGTGTGAGATTCTTACGTGATGCTGTTCTGATGGACAGAATCCAGCTCATTATCTTCCTCGTCTGTTGTTGCTTTTTTGTCCAGGTTACGGAAGTGCTGCATAGCAGACAGGCTGTTTTTGGACGTTTGCTTACTTATGCCAAGCTTCTTTAGAAACTCCAGTTTACCAGAGCCCTTATAAGAGAACAGGTGTGGACAGCAGTCATGGCCCTACGATAAAAATGGCACGTATTACAATTCAATTACAATCAACTTTCCTGTTTACATTATATCTTCTTTATGCTGTACAAAAAAATAGAAAATTAAAAAGATGATAAATGAAAAAATAAAAGCAAAGATGCTAAGATAAAGCTGAGCTTCTTTGCACTATATTTTGCAAAGAAGGCTAAAAAGGAATCTTATTTTATAAAGGAGAAAAAAAGAAAAATTCATCTTAAGGACAATAAGGAAATAATCAACAAAATAAATCATAAATTAAAAATAAAAAGAATGGAATGTGACCATGTGATATTTTCTTTTTTCTTTTTTAATAAATTTACAATTTATTTACAAATATAAATTCTACATGTCTGTTTTTTTCTGTGAAGATGGGATGCTAAGTGTTCATTAATTAGACATAAAATGAATTTTTTGATTTTAGCAAACGATTGCAATGAAACAAACAGTGAAAAATTTTAAGTGGTCTGAATACTTTCCGTACCCACTGTAAAAGGGAAGAAATAAAAATAAACGCATTCTTACCGCCGCCACAATCTCGGTCTCATTAATGTAGAGCAGGCTCAGGAGGGGGAGGTGCTCTGTAATGAGCTGCGTAACTCTGCAATAAACCAAAACAAATTATGTTAATACATCAAAAAGAAAAGAGAGAAATAAAATAGACACATGAATAAGAAAAAATGGGAAAAGACAGGAGGAAAGACACTAAGAAAAAAAGCTGATTTGTAGAAAAAAAAGACACATAAAAAAGGGTTCGAGATAGGCCCTAAAAAGTGAGAAAAAAAAGAACGTAAAGGAAAGAAAAGGCTGATAGACCAGAACAGTGATTGGGTAAAAAAAAGAGATAAATTAAAACTAAATAAAGATCAAGCTAGAGAAATGGCACTAAGAAACAAAAAGTATGAAAAAAGTAATAAAATAAAGTAAAAAATAAATTATATAATAATGAAAGAGTCTAAGAGAGAAAACATGGAATGACACATAAGAAGAAAAAGAGACAAAAAAGCAAAAGAGAGATGTTCAGATAGTGAGGTTAGACTGTACATCTTTTTGATTTTGAATGATCTTATTTACTCTTTGCCCTGGTTGGCGTCGGCGATGCTGATGGCGCTGTTATGGCTGACCCAGGCTAGGGTATCTCCGGACGGCGAGAAGGCGACGCTGTGCACCCAGCCGCCGCAGTCTTTATGTTCCAGAAGCATCTCGCCAAATGGCATCTTGGCCCCCCATGGCGTGGGACCCGGCTTATCCTCTATCTCTTTAATGTAGGTTGAGAAAACTCTGCGATGTTTTGAGAATAATGATGGATAACGACTCTGGGTTATGACATCCCTAAGTGTTGGTACGAATGCTGACGGTACCTGCAGTGCAAATCGGCCGATCCGGCAGCCAGGAGGATGTTGTTGGGATGCCAATCGAGACTCAGCACGGTGGAGCAGATGCCCTTCTTAATGTGCTTACTGAGCCACCTGTGAAGAGACGGGACAAAAAACCTTTATCTCTGTAGAGAGCGAAGAGACCAAATAACAAAGAACATAGCAGCCTCACTTTTAAAAATTTCATGTACAGCTTTCCAATGGGAATTCATGACATACAGTAATACTACTGTTGCTAAAACAACAAATCTAATGGTGGCCTAAGACTTTTGCAAAGTCCTGTAAAATATATACACCCTCTGCATGGGGAAATCTAAACGGTTACACATTTTAGGTACAAATAATCCAGAATGGGCAGAAGGTTGTGTCCTTATGATATTCTAGTAGTTTTGTACAAGCTCCAAACTTCCCTCATGTCTTAATGGTGCCCTAAAACATGCCAAACTCAAGTCTGTTCCTGCAGAGGTTGTGTAACCGCTCAATTAGATGCATTGCAGTTGTTGTAGGTTTTTCCCAGAGGTTATGAGGAAAGCAGTTGCTTACTTTTAACGTCTAAGCTTCTTAATAAATCGCAAGGTTTCCTATATATAACTTTAGGGATTTTCTTTCCACTGTTGTCCTGGGTTTGCTCAAATGGGGTTGTGTGGTTAGATATTACTTACGTAAGAGTTTTGAGATTAATATCTTAATGGGAAGGATCTGGGTTAAATTCCCCTATACACCGTGTGATTGTGTGTGTGTGTGTGTGTGTGTGTGTGTGTGTGTGTTTTAAACTCTCACCAGTCGTTCTCTTTCTCAAAATAACACACAGAGATGAGCTTTGCTCCGCTTCCCAGAGCGAACTTGTTCTCCTGAGGTGACCACTTCACACAGGTGGCTGCTCTGTTGATGCGAACGAGGACGAGGGTGGGCTTCCAAATGCCGTCCTTCAGTGTCCACACGTACGCATTCCTGTCCGAGGCGCACGTCACAATCCGATTCGACTCTGGGGCCCAGTCGATTCCTGAAAGATCAATATAGGAATACATTCCGGAATCAGTTCCTGTGCTCACAGACGATCGATCAATCAATCAATCAAAACCAAAAGGTGCAGAACTTGAAACGAAACATGACCAGGCTAGAGCTCCACTGTTGGAGTCCCCGCAATGCCTTCTGGACTTGTCTGGTGTCACATGCAAATACAGCAACCGCTGCATGATGGTTACCAGCTACAGCCATCTATCCCTAAATCCGTCTGTCTGCTTCTTTACCTGTGATCCTCCCGCTGTGCTCCTTCAGCTCGTGGATCTTGGTCCACTCTTTCCCTTTCTTCTGGTAGATGTGTACCATGCTGATGTTGGGGCTAATGGCGATCTCTGAAAGGTCAGAAGATAAAGATGATGATGATGATGATGATGATGATGATGATCTCGGGTTACATGCACTTACGCCCTAACACACTCTGAAGCTAAAGTGCATCAGCTGCATATCGTCTACAGAATATGAGAGGTGAGGAAAGTGAGATGCTGAGTGATGAGAGCAGAATCCGCTAAAGCCAGGCTTTGATCAGTCAGGCGAGCAACCCATGGACTCAGACTTACGGCTTCGGTCTTTGTTCCAGGCGTGACAGGACAGAGGCTCTAACCCGAAGCTGTACAGAGACATGTTGGAACAGGGACGCTTTGGAATGCAGGACACACACGTTACAGTATGAGGTGAGAAGATCTGCAACAACAAGAGACGAACTGGGAATAAGAACAACAGTCTGATTTGAAGAGTTAGACATTATTACCATGTGAAGGTGGATCTTTTAAAATCTCCTCCACCTGATCTGGAAAGAATTTTCCTCTTAAATCCTGACTCTCCGACATTTAGCTAAAGATAAGATCTGAGCTAAAGTTATCTCTAGCCTGTCTGCATGTTCGGATAACTTTCTCTTATTTGTATAAGGATCTATAAAAAGTGTGGATTAAAACCAGTTACCTGCTCAGTGAATCCTGTAGATCTGGAGCTCAGAGGGCGGTGTCGTGGACTCTGGACAGTCGACACGAATGCAGCTGAGTAGTGAAGCACTGGAGTAAATCAGGGAGGAGAAGGAAGAGGGCGTGTCTCAGTACTGACTGATCTGCTTCACCCAGAACATTTGATTTTTGGTCGTCTCTAGATGATGGAGCCAGGAAAAACGGGGTTCATGGGGTTTAAATCAGACTGTTTGATTCACTGAATGATAAAGTGATAGCAAATCTATGGGTTATTAAATCCTACAATAAACTCAACTTTCTCCACCTGTCAGTCAGGATTTAGTAGCGCCCCCTCTGGCAGAAAGCAGAGTCTCCACTCCACTTAGTTCCTCTTATCAGTAACAGGCTTTTTTTCTAGGTTTAGTTTTCGTAACAGAAGCTTCTAGTCCAGAAAACTTCTTACAGCTTGTTTAAGATTTAGAATCACAATCAAGTCTGGTGATTCCCAAAACAAAAAACGCAACAAACTTTTACAACCACTACAATGAGAATGAATAAGTGAATTAATAAAAGAAAACACCAAAGTAAGACAATCAAAAACAAAAACAGAGAGAAAAAGTAAAATAAAAAAACACAAAGAATAAAAAACTAAGCTTAAAATATATAAAAAACAACATTTAAAAAAAACAAAAAAGATAAAATACAGAAAATAACAAAAAAAACACATAAATTTAAGAATATGAGAAAAGAACATACATAGAGAGGAAGATTATTAATTAAAGAGAAAAAAAACAAGGAATTTATAAAAGAAGAAAAAAAAAAGTAACAAAACAAGTACACCTAGTTTTAAGGAGACAAATAAAGAAAGAATAAATACAGAACAGCAAAGCGACAATTATAAAAGCTTAGGAAAGAAAATGAGATTAAAAAAAGAAAAATATAAATTAGCAAAAAAAAAACAATAACAATAATGATAAAGAATTGTAATATTAAAAAAATAATAATAATACAATGTTTTTTTTCTCTCTCTTGAAGTTAAATTTTTCTTCTGATTGAAATTTCTATTTTGTTTCCAGTTTCAGTTTTTTCACTGTGGAACTTGGACTTGTTGATTTTTGTAGAATTTAACAGAACTTCCACAATGATCAGAAGTTGTTTCTCCTTTTCTCCCTTAAACAGCTGAGATGTTATGTTTTTTTAATTATCAATAATGAAGGTTACATGTTTATTAAAAAGATCGCAGATTAATGAATCCATAAATATGTGGCTAAGTTTAAGCCTCAGATAGGGAATTAAATGAGCAGCTGCTCAGATGTCAGACGTTGGTGACCCCTGGTGGTCAGAAAAAGTTATAGCAAGTGTGAATGCATAGCAGCAACATTACAGCATGATAGGCTGAGCCAGGTAACGCTGTTAGGAAACTAACCAGAGATTTCTGTTTTAAAACCAAAAACTTCTCAATAAAACAAAAAAGAATTACACTGATAAAGAAAATACAGATACCAACCTGAATAAGCTGATAAACATTATTATACATAATGTGATCAGAGTTAAGTTACAACTTAACAAGCAAAAAAACACAAATCTAACGGAACAAAAAGAAAGAATAAATAAAACTAGAATAAAGAAATAAAATAGAAATAAAATAGAATAAATAAACAAAATAGAAAAATTAAAAACAAAATATATAGAAAAACCTTTTCATTTCCTTTCAACCAAGAAAATAATAAAAACATAACTAAGGAAAGACCAAAAAAGGGAAATATGAAAAGCATATAATATTAAAAAATAAAGGTATATCTAAATATATAAAGTGCTAAGAAAGATATATAATATAATTAATAATAATAATAATAATAATAATAATAATAATAATAATAAATAATATATAAAAAAATCGAAAAAGGCAAAACCAAACATGAACAAATAGAGAAAGAAAACAAAAGCAACACAAATTAAAGTAACTGGACAGAACAAAAAATCAGAAACAAAAAAGAACAAAACATTTAAAAGAAAGTAAAATGGAAAAACAAAACACTTTAAGCAATAAGTGTTGAATGAGACAATAATAGAAATAAATGTAAAAAAAACAAAAAAAGAAAAAAGCACAGATGATTTATAAAGTTTCTAAGAAACTTAGAAGGGCAGCAAGAAATATTACACAAAAGAAAGAACTGATGAAGGAAAGAAAAAAATATACACTCCTATTCTGGAGGATGATGGACCTTCAAAAGCAGTCCTAATGCTGTTGTGATAAAAACAGAGAGAATAAAAAGAATAAAAAGAAGAAGAAGCAGAAGGAGAAGGAGAAGAAGAAGGAGAAGAAGAAGAACACCACAGACTCCAGGACTGATTGTTGGATCCAAACATACAGTCTTCTCCTCCTCCTTTCCTGCTGATCTCTTTATATGAAACGGATATTTTCACACCGTCACCCCTCCACTCCACCTCCCAGTAACAGCGTCCACTCACACTCTCCTTACTCAACACCTGCCAGTAGCAGTCAAATCTCTCTGGATGATCAGAATATGGCTGATATATGTCACTGTATTTCACCACTTTGTTCTTCTCAGACAGAATGAGGTAACGATGTGTTGTGTTTGGATCCAGAGTCAGCTGACAAAAATGTAAACCAATAAAAATGAGAGCATGTTGGTTATAAATCACAGGATTGATGTTAAGAGGAAGATAGCTGTCTGTGTTTATATTCCTCCTAAAGCTTCTCTATATGAAACCAATCAATGTGGAAGTGTTTCTGTACTAATGTTTCATTCATGATTTGTGTGTGTGTGTGTGTGTGTGTGTGTGTGTGTGTGTTTATATTTACATTGTAGAAAATCTTCTCTACTCTTTTGTTCTGAGGGTAAAATCATCTGAACTGCTGCGGCTGTGGAGACACAGAGATAAAATGAAAATAAAGAATAAGATTCTGTAAATCATGGAAACAGTTTAACCCCTACAGACCCTGTGACAATGTTTTGCCGAACCCCCATACAGGTAGACACAAAATCACTGGGTAGTGGGGCTGGGTGTATTAGAGTGTGGATGCACCATACTGACGCTACCAGATCAGTTCAAACCGCAAGCTTTTATTGACACGCAGTGAAGCGACACACTGATAGAAATACATTTAAGTAACTCCATCCTGAAGGCCTCCTACGGCGTCATGTGAGTCCTGTCGAACTCTAAAAAAAGAGAGAGACCCCATAATTACACCTTTCTCCCCCTCTAAGTGGATTCTACCATTCCCATTTACCAGGGTGTGCAACCCCCGAGGGTAAGTGATAAATTTGAGAACAGTTAATCAACAGGCAATATACAATTACCAGTCATCTGCAACACACAAACACACAAACCTAACTCATTTCTGTTCAGGTTTTGCTTAACCCGCCCCCACAGGGTAAGGCCCTACAGCCTAACCTCAGGAGTGGCCCATCCCCATGTACGAAACAAGAGCATATAAGACAAACAAATAATCAAGACATGTATAACAAACACATATGACAGGAAGGTACAACACGTAAGTATATCCACACAAATCGGTTCATTTATACACCTATATGATTAAATAATTAGTTGCATTATAAGCTCAGTCTGTAATGTTCTCATTATTCTATGAATAACATGCTTAAGAATAGAAATTCTCCAATGGGTAACTCCTTTGTTAGCACTTAACATTACACAGTCTACAATTCCCTTTGATAAATTCTAAAACCAGTTACTCATTCCCGCAGGTAGCACTGATCTGTAGAAATATCCAAATCATTTTATTAAGTGGGTAGATTCATATTTCTGATTATTAGTCATACAGCAGCTTTTCTTTATTTTTTTTAAAAGCTTTTAAAATATAGGTGATCATTATATACCATATAAGGGAAATGTGGGAAAACATGAAAAAAAGTTTTTAAAAAAGTTTAGGTGGTTTAGGTAAGAATGCAGAATGATCCCAATTTACCATTTAGAGAGATTTTGTTGAATTCGCCTTTACAGAATTCCTCGAGATGCTCTTTCATTTTACAAAGAGATTTGGTCACTGTTAGGAGACCTACCTAGCGCTCCCATGCGAGCCACCGTCCTCACCGACTGCCGTTACAGAGCAATAGGTGAGCCGGTTTATATGCAGCACCTAATTGACGGCGTGGTGACGAACACCTGAGGCTCTCGACATTTAAGCACCAGCCTCAGTGCTGCTCGTTGCCAAGTCGTCACAATATGCTTGGTTTTTCCCTCGGCTCGCACTGCAAGACAGCGATTTTAAGACCGGCCCATTTATCACGCCTAGTCGGTGACATCCTGGGGCTTCTAGTGCCGCCAGATGTGTAGGGGGGAAACCCTTGAGATGACTTAGCCTGTTAGGGACGTATCAGGGTTCCTCAAGGCTCTGCCTCTCTCCCGCACGCCGCTTAGCATCACTCCGCTCGGGTGGCTGCTCCATTTGGGACGTGTCCAGACACGGTTTCTTCTCACGTCTTTGCGCTCGAGCAAACGCTCACCCCCTGGCGCTTTGGGGCCGTGTAGCCTCCCACTATTTGGGAAGCGGCCCAACGCCACTTCCCCCCCGCGCTGTTAGCGCGCACGAGCTCACGCTCGCTTTCCTGATGACTCAGCACCCCGCATGGCCGTATAGTCAACACACTTGCCAGGAGAGTTCCTTTTTCGGGACATCGCCTGGTCGTGCATTTCCCTTTTTATTTTCTGTACTCTGGGGAGCCTTGTGCTCCACCTTTTGTGTTACCCCTCACCCTTTTGACGTCGTTCGTCCCCCAACCCCCATCTTTGGGTCCTCTCTCCAGTCCCGTAGCAGTCACTGCATCAAATGAGAGATTTTGATTGACAGTAATTCTGGGTTATTTCTCACATCAAGAAT
>JAUZSU010189147.1:0-12158 GCA_034780255.1 Parotocinclus maculicauda
GGATTTGTTTCGGTACTTTAGGATTTGGTCCGAATAAGCGGCTGGTCCCATTAACTGGTGGTCCTATTAACCGGAATGGACTGTATTGGTCTCTACATTGACATGGAAGTTGACCTTAGCTCAGTTAAAAAGAGAAGCCATGCCCTTCAGTAACAATATGCCTCACATCCTGTTGACTCTCAGGAGGTGTTTCACAAACAAACAAAAGTGACAGTGCACCATGAATCCATGCCAAATCTCTGACCCATGGTGATACAAACCGTACTTTGGATGAGGTAAGCTCTGAGTTGCTTTTGTCCAGATCCCGTCCCTGTTCAGCCTGATTTATCTCGGTTTGCGCCACACCAGAGGGCTTTTAATCCTCAGAGACCTGGCTAGCTGGGTCTGTGGCACATGAGCAGACCACGGTTTCCTCTGTGGCAAACTTTAAGATATCTGTCATGCCATTTCCGCATCGCAAGAGCCATATTTGCTAAAATGATCAGACTCATTTATATTCATTGATAAGGGGTTGGAAGTCAAACTGCTGACAAAAAATAAACTTACGCACCATTTTTGTTTTCTGTAAAAACATTAAGTGAGCTTACCCCATTTGTAAACAAGTCAGCGCTTTATCCTTTTTAGTTACTGCACACTTTTTCAACTTTTGTGAGATTTGGAAATCTTCAAGGTCTGAATTTTGAAAAAACTTTTCATTGTGTTATCATGTTGTCTGCATGTGTTATCGATTTCACCACAGGTCCATCTGCAGTTTGTGTTTCCCAGTCAGCTTAAACACGGTGGTACAGTTTGATTAGGATCTTTAAAGCGGGGTGGAATAAAGTTTAGAGTTCATCAAGTCTCGTTTGGACCGCAGAGTTATTTGGTAGTTAGCATATGAAGATCAGAAGGTTACACCAACACACTTTCTCTCTGTGTGCAACGGTCAGCGTCGTTCAGGCGTCGAGTGGGAGGATGCAAAAACTTTTCTGTCACTCTTCCTCTTTTAGTAAGTAAAGAACTGAGCACTAGTCACATTGTTTTCAGATGTTATAGAATTAAAGTTAAACACTATAGATCACCTATCGAAGAAGGAAGATCTCAAGACGGGCTCTGGGTAAGGGCTGGCTGAAGGTCAGTACCAAAACTTTGACTTATACCAAATGTGAGCAGATCTGATGTCTGATAAGATCAAGAAAACCAAGTCATTTGAACTGCTTTATAACTTTATGCTATAACATTAGGATTATTAAACTTGTCATCTTTATCTTAATCTGAAAGTACTAATCGGGACCAGTTTAGTGCAGGGTGTCTATAAAGTCCCACTTTAATGCCTTATTAACTTACCAAACAATGTACATGAGTTCTGTTTCAGATTTATACAAACCTGTATACAATTACTGCACTATAGCATTGTGTCTAGTTTCAGCTTCTTTACTGTTTGGTATTTTATATACAGTACCTAAAGTACTGAGATTTGACTTTGCAGATGTTCTTTTAGCAATAGTACAATGACATATATACAGAATATACAGGTACGATTGTGCACAAATACAATTTTCAGAACAAAATGGCTTCTACAGGCTAAAATCAGTATTTAGTGTGAACACTCATGGCTCTAAGCACATCTGGAACTCTTTGGGGGACTCCCCTGAGGCTTCCTCAACTATTTTTTAAAATATATTATACCAGGTTCTTTCACTGCTTCAAATAGTTCTTCTTTAGATTTAATCTTTTGTTTATTTCTCTGTCCAAATTATATAAAATTGCATCGATTATATTCAGGTCTGCATTTTCCCCATTTTTTCAATACTGCGTACATACTGTATATTATACATACTGTAGGTTATATTTGTATCTTAATAAAGACACTGATAGATAATTCTATACGGTCGTTATATTATTGTTAAAACAACAAATCTAATGGTGGCCTAATAGTTTTGCCCAGTACTGTACTTATTGAATTGGTGTGCAAATACTGCATATAGATTAACATAGAACTAACGTTTACTCTCTGTTTAGTATTGTGTCTAATTTACATATCGTATTCCTCTTTAATATCTGCATAGGTATTAAATTACCCTTACATGTCATGTTTAAATAAGATTAACATTATAACATAGGTACAGATATGCCCTAATAAATAAAAATAGGTTCTGAAAGTAAACCGTAAGCCCATCCCTGATATTTAACATAACAGAGACCAAATTGCTTTTTAATATTTAGTATATATAAGTTTATGTACTGAATTGCCCTTAAAGTTATATATAGCTACTGGATTGATCTATAATATTATGACTGAAATAAATTGCTTTTGAATATCTAGATAACTGCTTTTGAAATGTAATGCCTATATGATTATAAGGTTCCTTTGATATTATGTAGTTATGAACGATGTTGCTTCTCAGAATTGTTTTGATAGAGATAGTAAATTGCTCTTAAACGATATTTAGATTGGTATTGGTTTTTAATTTCTTGATTCATACTGATGAGCGCTTATCATTAAGCTCAATTATTAAGCTAATTATTGCTCAAAAAGTACAGCGTTGCTCTTTAGTAGATACAGCCAGAGCTGAGCTAGTGTTTATAATTATGTCTAAATACACTTCTTAGGGGATAAGTCAGGGGATATTTCACTGTGGGATATTCCATTTTGACTTATCCCCTAAGTTTTGTGAGCAGTATAGTTACAGTTCAAGTTCCAGAAAGTTCCAAGGAACAAAACTTGAATTTGCCACATGTAGAGTGATGTGTAGATGTGTACATGTCTCACAATTTCCCAAAAAACGACAACATTTAATATAAAGGGATTAGTATGGATTCCACACTGATCCATTCCGTACTGGAAATCAAACCAGGAATCACTGGAACTAAGATCCCATGTCAGTCTCATGCTCAGGTGTTTCACAGTGACCTGGCATGTTTAGGGGAGAAGATTGACTTGCTGCTTTAGTAAATCCAGACTCCGGATGAGTCGTGGCCCGCAGACGTTCGTGTTACTAAAAGAATCGTTTTAAATAAGATTTCTTTCCATCAGGTGTCTCCAGCATGGAGGCGATCGGCAAGTTCGACTTCACTGCCACAGCCAATGATGAGCTGAGCTTCAAGAAAGGAGAAACCATCAAGGCAAGGCTCCAGCTCCTTATCAGTAACAGAAACTTATCAGTAATTAGAGCTAAACCTTTTTAAAATAATTTAGCAAAGAGATAAAGAGATAAACATCCAGTTGAGTGGTGAGATCAGCGACATGTTTATTCTTGCCTCTGTCGGTATCGTTTCCCTTTATAACTGATGAGGTAGCACTCTGGTACTAATCTGGCACGGAGTTAAGATAAAAGTGGGTGTGATTTTTTAGGAACAGTGTAAAAACGGAAAGCGGAAACATTTATCAATTCCAGAATGCACAAGAATGTCCATGTGCATTTAGCAATTCATTATAATTCCAGACAACCACATTCCACTTCCACTAAAAGGTGTGGGTTTTGGATGTGTCCTCCTTTACGAAAAATAAAATTAAAAAGCCTGGCTCTGCTCCTTTCCAAAAAGATATGGCGATGTGAACCAAACAAAAAAGACAAACAATAAAGCAGAATTTCATTGAGCATTAATTATGTAAATTATTTACAAACCAAGCTCGTGGGTTTTGGGGTAGTAAAGCCAAATGGAGAGTTAATCTCTCTCTAGGAGAGGGATAGCCACCACTACCCCACTACCCAAACCTGCAAGAGGATGGTCCCTGTGCCCCTTTGACCCTGTCCAAGAAATTGCAGTTATAAAGTAAGAACATTTTTTTTTAATAATAACATTTTGTTCGGGTGATGTCACAATTATGAAAGTCATCAAACTGTGAATCATGGTGGAGGTTGTCGGAGGTTGTTGCTTTGACCAGACATTATGACAAGAGACAGTGCATCAGCAACTGGTTCCAAAAGAAGAACGTTTGTTGTACAATAAGATAAAGTAATTGAGCGTAACCCTCTAGATGGGTGACTAATGGATCTAGTTCCACCTTAATACAATACATACACAGGTTTGTAAAGATCCTGGCTGTTGGACCCCTTAAACCCTCATCAGTCTATACCTAAAAGTTGCTTTAAAAAGGAACATCTACTAAATACAAATTCAAATCTAGCTGTGGAGATGCACATCAAAAACATCTGCACATCAGAACGTTCTGTACCTAGGATATGTGTGGACTTGTCAGCTGACTGTGCATTTCATGGCAGATTTTGGGCACCAAGGATAACTGGTACAGCGCCGAGAAACTTGGCATGCATGGCTTCGTTCCCAGGAATTACATCACCATCAACATCCCCAGGTGATTCTGATGAATTTATAGAGGGATTTGCTCTAAACGAAAAGTGGAAATTTATTCATGACTGTTATCGAGGTTTTAGAGAACACCTGTGCACAGACGTACATACAACCGTAATGTTTATCTACAGCCGCACCATCGATCGTCCATCGGTCTTAAAACGTTCCCTGGGGCTGCTGGTCTGTCGGGGTCCTGTGCTTACAGTTAGTTACAACAAGCAATTATTGCTAAGCAAAATTATTCTATAAAAATAATAGGAGTTGTTTTCAATTTGACTGTATTTTAGCCAAGTTATTATATGAGCGGCTCAGTGGCTCATTAGGTAGTACTGTCACGTCACAGCGAGGAGGTCCTGGGTTCTATGCCAGGTGGAGCAGTCTGGGCCCTGTCCTCCCAGTGTCCATGTAGGTTTACTCCACGTACCCCAAGTACTCCCACAGTCCAAAGATCCAGAGCGACTTACAACTGATATAATCTGCAGTTGTGGGTTAAGGGTCTTGCTCAAGAACCCAACTGTGGCAGCTTGGTGGGATTTGAACCCTGGACCTTCTGGTCTAGTACCTTAACCGCTAGGCTACCACAGTCCAAAGATATGCATGTTAGGTTAATTGGTTAATTGTTCACTTTAAGCGGTTAAGGGAGTGTGAAAGTATGAGTATGTGCCCCTAGATGGATAGGTGCCTTGTCAAGGGTTTTTCCTGCCATGTGCCCTGTGCTGCCGGCTGGACATTAGTTTTCCTGAGACCCTGATCAGGATTAAGTGATTACGTTGAATGAATGAATGAATGAATGAATAGATCTTATTATTTAAAACAAAACAGCTCATTTCCACATAAAGTACTGAACTTTACTGTAACTGTAATGACTATTAACTGCTGTATGCAATTTTGAGGTTAAATATATTGAATGCACTAGCGTCCAACATGCACATATAATCTTGCACAAGGCAGTTCTGATTCCGGCTCTTTCTTTGTAGCTGGTACAAAGAGGACATGAGTCGACAAATGGCCGAGAGTGTCCTCATTCCACAGCCAATAGGTTCGTTCATCATCCGCGGAAGCCAGAGCTCCCTGGGAAACTTCTCCATATCAGTCAGGTAACTCAGGTCACAGTCAACTCACAGTCCAGGGTTTAAAACAGAAGCACAAATGCAGAAAGCTTATTTAGGCTGAAGACTTTGCTTTGCTTTTCTTATTGCTCTTGCCAGGCATCCGATGGACGTTCAGCACTTTAAGGTGCTCCAGGAGAGCAGGGGGCAGTACTACGTTTGGGCAGAGAAGTTTAACTCTTTAAATGAGCTGGTTCATTACTACTCAGTTAATTCCATCTCAAAGAATAGCACTATACACTTGCTCAGTGACCAGCGGGTGAGTCAAACCAACAAAACTACAATAATAAACGTGGCATATACACAATAACAAAGGTATTATACACCAAACAGGAACAAATACACCATAATAACCACAGGAAACACCAAAGAGTAGTAGATACACAATAATAAACATTATACAACAAACAGCGGCAGCATCTATCGAGCATGGTGTACCACAGGGTTACGTCTTTGGTCCCCTCCTCTTTACCACCTATATTTTCTCAGGTTAATATTAGTTTTAAACAGTCAAATCCTTTTCCTCAAAGTGACCTTACCAGTTGCCTTGATGAACTTTTACTCATGGCTTAAGGCACATTTTCTTCTGTTGAATGCTCAGAGTTTATCATTACTGGTTCTGAGGCTCTGCTCTCTCCATAAATAAGATCTCAATTTCCCTTCAGTCACTGTTCGCAATCTTGGGGTATTATTTGACCCCCTGTTGTGTTTTGAACCTCATAATAAATCTCTATTTAATATGTTTTCTACTACTTCCGAGACGCTGGTCCTCGCCTGGACTACTGTAATTCTTTTCTATATGGGCTTCCCTCCAAGTCACTACGCCACCTTCAAATGGTCCACAATTCTCCTGCACAAATTTTAACTAACACAAAAGGGTCAGAGCACATCACCCCAGTTCTGGAGAGGCTTTATTGGCTGCCTATCAACATGCACATACAGTACAAAATTTTTATCCTTATTTTTAAGGCACTTCATGGTCTGGGACCCGGCTATTTAGCAGACCTTCTAAAATTCTACTGACCCGTCCGCAGCTTTAGATCATCTGATGCTTCTGAGACTTTCACAAAGAAATTTTAATTTTTTAAGTCTGAGACCGTTATTAACAAGGCTGATATGCATTTGAATCGAATTGAATACAATGTATGATTCGTTACAAATAAGAACAGGAGTGCAAAGGGATTTTAGTTTTGATACACTGCAGAATTTGGTAGCATTTGGTAAGTTCTGCTGTAATGTATTCTGAACCTACTCCACTCTGAAGCTTTATATCTTCTGAAAAATGTGTTCCAAAAACCTCAGAGCGACATCTGCTGGCCAGATCTGCGCATCTGCCTCCTTCTAATTTTAATGATGAGATGCTAAACTGGTGGCCATTTGTTTGTAAAAATGTTAGTTAGCTTTAACTGATATTTACTCTCTTCTTTCTCCCTCTGTCCTCCAGAATATGTTTAGTCCTCCTGCAGCTCCACATCCTCAGGTACTGACATTTCTCTCATACTGAGACTCTTTGGTGACTGTGGATGTCACAAGGAGGTGTGTGTGTGTGTGTGTGTGTGTGCGTGTAGGAGAGAGGACAGAGGACATCAGACAGACAGGGAGGGTCTTTACCCTCTCAGCCTCCTCCTCGGCCCATTGACACTCGCCCACCTGCACAGGTAATGTAGAAAAGACGTCCATCTTTGTCTTGTTAGTCAAACGTTTTGGCACCTCTGGTGAATTTCCCATACATGTTTTTAGATAATAAATAACATTACCATAACCCAGCTCTGGTTTCAGTATGGCACCAGTAATACACCAGCCGACCACAGAGGCCTCATGTTCGGACCAGATCGGTCAGCATTTTTCAACACAACTAGCTGTGATTCTGGGAGGGGAGATCAATCTGGGGGATCATGACCTGGTGCTGAAACAGCAGTAACACCTACCAAATCCTGCATTAGACTGGCATCCAGAACCTGACCTTCATTCAGTATAAAAATTGCATATTTCTTCATATAAAAAGTCTTGGCTGCTGCCTGTGTGGATGTTCCATGTTCTGTGCCTGTTCCAAAGACATTTGGTCATTGGGTAGCGCCAAGGGTTTGTGTGTGAGAGGGGGTGCCAGTCAGTGTGGGACCACACCTGGACACGATTTGACCTAACGCATTTTTTAAATGTAGAAAGAAACCGGAGTACTTAAAGGAAAGCCAGGCAGACATGGGGAGACATTGTGAACCAGAAGGTCAAGGGTTCAAATCCCACCTATTCCTTGAGCTGCAGTTGTATTAATTGTGGTAACAGAGCTGCTCTGGATATGGGCATCTTCTTAATGCACACACCACATCGGTGGCCGCCAGGGTCGCAGTGATAACGCCTTGCCTGGCCAAACTAAAACTTATCTAACTCTGTTGTTTCATGAAATTTGCACATATAATGTGTGTGTGTGTGTGTGTGTGTGTGTGTGTTCAGTCATCGCTGTTCCAGGTTAAAGCTCTGTACGACTTCGAAGCAGAGGAGAAAGACGAGCTGGAGTTCAAAGCCGGAGACATTATCAAGGTCCTAGAACAGTCCGAGTCCTTCTGGTGGAAGGGGCAACTACGAGGCAGAACCGGACTCTTCCCGTCCAACTACATCACAAAACTATGAACCTATAAATCTAGAACATAAATCTAAGGTCGTCAGCCTGCGTCAATTCTTTAAATGTGACAGTTCAGTCGTCTATGTACAAGAAGTGGTTTTTACATTAAGCACTGTTTATATATACCCCCTTATTTTTGTGAACAGTTTATGTACCTACAGTTATTTATCACCCTTACTATCCTTTTGAAGTCTGGCTTCTTTGTGCCTGGGATGTAAATTCGCAGCTTTGCATTTAACATGCTGAAGAATCCTAAATGTGGACTCTAAGTTACCACCTGGTCATTTTTAACGCCTCTTTACCTGCAAGGTCACACGAGGTCCACCTAGCAGAGCTACTCTGGATGGCCAACAGGGGTCACTGTTAGACAGAGAATCATGCCTGTCTGACCTGGGACAGCAGTGGCCCCACATCTGCCCCAGTGGAGTGCCTTTGATATTTTACTGATTTTCTGTACAAAAGAAACTCTGAAGAACTCAAATCTGATCTATATTTGCAGAAAGACAGACACTGTAACCGCACTTATCCAGGTCACATGATCTTTCTACAAGATTCAGCTCCCCTGCAATCCTGCACTCCCCTGTCCCAGACAGGTCCCTGCAGTTGTGTTAGTGTATTGGGTTGCTTTGTCGCCAAAAGTCCACAGTTTGGCACCTTAACAGGTGTAAATGGTTTGAGCTGATGATCCTTTATTGTAATGACTCCCAAAGTGTGGGGTGAGCTATTTAGAGGGGCAAATAAACAAGGCAGGTTTTTTAAACGATATGTCTAAATCAGTGAATGCTGTTACACAGTAAAATTGACTAAAGGTGTTGCGTGTCATTGCTGTTTTTGCGTCTTTTTTTGCTTTGTTTTTTAAGAAGTTGCAGTTCTGTATGAGTTGCAATGTTTAAAATAAATGCAAGTAAAGTTTTAAAGCAAAAGATGTGTATGTGTTTGTTGGAGCCCACAAAAGGATGGGGCTGCAGGTCAAATTTGGGAACCACTCTATAGTGTTCATGGTTTTGCTGACTTAAGGACATCCTTGTCCAACCTGAACTGGGATTTGAACTCACAACCTTCTGATTAATAGTTTGACCAAGACATATACTTATAGATAGACAGAGGTGGCAAAACTTTTGCTTATGGGTGCTGGAGTAGAACATAATCCTATACTAACCCCGTTTGGTACCAAGGAACGAATGATAAAGAAACAAATGAGGATTTTGGATCGACTATTTCTTGAAAAAGGGACAAAGCCCCGCCCACCTGGTTTACCTGTACACAGGTAAACTTCTCTGAGAAGCAACACTTCCTGGTGTTACCTCAAGCAGTGCAGGAGAAGCAGGGCCTGATCTATGAGAGACCGGGAGCAGACATGGCTGAGTCCCAGCTCGAGGTTATGGAGGACGGCCAGATGGGTCAGCCCGTGCCCCAATCCAAACCCCAGTTTTACTACAGCGAGCAGCAGCGCGCGGCGCTCGAGGAGCTCCTTAAGAACGGAGACAGCGCGTACATGGCGCGCCTGAGCGACGACGACTTCAAAGACTTTCTGTCCGCGCGAGAGATCAGAGTACTCCAGAGCACTTTCGAGCAGTATGAAACGGAGGACGATAAGGGCACGAAGAAAGCCCCAAAACAAGCCGACGACTCCGAGTCACTGCGCTCGACCTACTGGCCCCAGCTGTCTGAAACTAATATCCCGGTCCTGGACATCGGCTGGCCGTCGGGGGGCTTCTTTAGAGGGGGGACGCGCGTGGCCGTGCACACGCACCCGCCCAAAAACAACGGGCCTCACATTAAAGAGGTGGTGCGCCAGCTGATCCAAGAAGCCACCAAGGTCAGCCAACACATTTTGTTCTATTAGTTTTTGTTTTTAAAGCGAACATTGTAGGGTTTTAGTGATGCTCTAGGGCTTCATGCCCAGAAATGTCCTGGTTGTGTTTGGTATGTTCTCCCGTACCTTCTTATTCCCACTTGTATCCTTAAACTTTGGATCTAGGGTGGACATGCCACTGGTTGTGATTGAGTTAGTGCAGTATTCCCAGTAAGGATACATGTATTTAATGACCATCCAATCAAGGACTGTTTGCTTTAACGACCAAGGTCTTTTTGTGTAAGTTACCCATGTTTGTGTGTAGAACCTTCTAGAACCTTCTGCTGTTTATTTATAGCAATATTTATAGCATTTGTAAGACTATATATGTACTGTATTGTAGGTAGTACCCCTTTTTACCCCAAAATATCAGTATATCTCAAACCTATATTCATATAAACAGGTTCATGATCTTCATATTTACATTTACATTTACGGAATTTAGCAGACGCCCTTATCCAGACTTACAACTAATATGTTCTTACAATTTAAGCAATCGTGGGTTAAGGGTCTTGCTTAAGGACCCAACTGTGGCAGCTTGGCAGAGGTGGGATTTGAACCCAGGACCTTCAGGTCCAAAGGCCAGTGCCTTAACCGCTAGGCTACCACAGTCCCATATTGTACTTAATACTCTCTATCAATGCATCCTTGGCATCGGTAAAAGAGTTTCTCTTGTGTTTTCAGCACTTGTCTGACACATTGACAAATTACCCCCTTTGCCCCCACTTTTTGCCCCCCTTTGGCTTCATCACCAGCCTTTAGTTTTCTAAGAAGCCGTCCCTGCCAACTCCATGATTTACAAACACGACTGCGAGGTCCACTGACATCAGCATTCTAGTTCATCCCAAAAGTGACCCTGTGTTAAGATCAGGCCAAATCAGCCAAAGTCTTCATTTTGTTTTTAGTAGGGCAGAAAGTTGATGAACTGACCTCGAATGTGGGAACCTGTAAGATGTTTGGTACCACCCATTCTACTGCTGGATGCTTTTTAGAAGGAACGTCATGGTAGTGAGCTGACCTGAAATGAGAGTCACAATAATGGACGGGGACTTTCCTTTTGGCAGTGTAGAATAGCTTCTCTACCTTTTAAAATACGGCTTTAGGTGTGAGTGGGTGTATTATATGTGACGTCTAGGAAACAAGCTGTATTTCAGAATTAAGGACCATCCTGACTTCCTGATGATGTAAACATAAACGATTTTTTGAGTAACGAGGAATAATAGTGCAAATGTTATTATTATTACTACATTATTGCCCTGTAACACTATAGACGTGGCACTAAAGACGTTTGAAGCCTTAAGTTAATAAGGTTATTTGTCGAACAGTTAATAACGAGCTGTAACCGAATGTGTTCTAGGTACAGACTTCCACAAACGTTTTAGATCTTGGACGTCCTTTAACCAGATCTGCCCAAACCTCTGCATAAGACCGGGAGTTTTCGCCTGATGTCATTTATTTCATTTACCAGAAGCAGTTTGAATGTGTGTTAAATATTAACCAGTGATTTTGGACATTACAGGGATTTAAAGCTATCTTTGATGAGTCACACGTACACATTCACTGGGCACGTTCAGGCAGATATCGTATCTCGTCACATGATTCATTAGTTCCACCTCTGGCTGAACGAGGAACCAGATCGAGAGCGTGCTTATTCAGCTCAAGGAATGTCAGGTCCTTCTAGATTGTGTGTGTGTGTTTAGATTACATTGTGGGGACCAGATATAATAATGATAAGAGCTGACATTTTTTAGCTTTAGGGTATTTTTTTGCTGGACCTTGCTTTCTATAGAAGCTGCAACTTTCTTTTGAATTTCTTTAGACAAGTGTTTGTGTGTGTGTGTGTGTGTGTGTGTTGTTAGGAGATAGCAACATCAAACAAAGCAACATGAAAGAACATAACCACTGGCAATACAATACAATTGCAGACAAGCAGTAAAACAAAACTGAAAGAGTTTAAAATAGGATAAGATAGTAAAAAAAACGAACTAAATAAATAATGAAAATAACAAAAGGAACAAAATGTCAAAAGGAAAGATTGGTACATGGGCGAGTATAAAGTCACCAAACCTTCACAGTATATGGGAAGGTCAGGCATCACATGTGGACATGATTGCTGTAAGGGAGAGGCAGCTGGTTAGGGGATCATTCACATTAATCATGATGATTAAGGGACCCTAAGCAGCAAAAAGCAGTGCTGAAATGTGAATACTGTGTGTGTGTGTGTGTGTGTGTGTGTGTGTGTGTGTGTGTGTGTGTGTGTGTGTGTGTGTGTGTGTGTGTG
>JAUZSU010189158.1:0-12158 GCA_034780255.1 Parotocinclus maculicauda
AGTATATATTTGATCACTTATTTTTTACATTTTAGGGGAAGCTGAGCTTCCCTTGCAGTCTTAGAGCAATCGCCACTCGTGTGTGTGTGTGTGTGTGTGTGTGTGTGTGTGTGTGTAAAATAAATAAAATACAATTTTATTTATATATATATATATATATATATATATAATATATAATATATATTGTGGGTTATATATTGTGACTATGGCATTGTGAGGCTCTCAGGGTTTTCCAATGCAGTCGGTTCCATTTAATGCATCAGTTAAGTAGATGCTTGTGTACTAATGCCAGTAAATAATTTACAATTACTGACCTTACAGTTTTATACCTGTAGTTCAATATAGCTTTTTGAAAATAAATTTCACAGAAAACCCCATAATCTTAAATTACACCAGTCATCTTTTAATAGTAAAACATTTTTATACTGGCGTCGAGGAGAAATGTCTCCGCTTCCTGTGATGCATTTTAATCAAATTACTTTCTCTGTTCTGTCTCATTAGTTAAGATGGTGTGTTATCTTCTTCCAGCATGACTTTAAATCTCTCTAATCGTGTGCTTTTGCATGCAGCTGTCCCCGGTTAGTGTGGCTGTGATTGCTGTGATTGCTGTCTGCCTGTGATTGTTCCTTGAAACCTTAAACTCGTCTGAGTTGCAATGCAAATGCTTTGATTAGAGGCTTCTGGGTGGATCTCTGCTTTAGGTGGTGGCGCCCTGTTGGGCAAGGGGCCTGAGCGAGCCAGCTCGAGACATCTGATTTGCTTTTATAGCTGTAGATCTGCAGGTTGCATAGGCTAGTGCACGCTTTCATGTACTGACTTCAGAGGAACTCCATCCCAACCTTTCAAATTCAGCTTCAAGAGGAGACAAAGGGAAATATTTATGAGCGAGCCTGCACAACAAATATCCAGGCACGTACTGAGCGGGAGCCATCACTTCCTCAAAAGAGAGGGCTCTATTGCTGATATACTTGTCAACCTGTGTGTGCAGGACCTGTCCAGTGCATGTGTTAGGTATATACAAGGAGCGGAGTATAAGATGTTTCTTTGTCCCGTTAAAATAATTTTCATTAATCAACCTCATTATGCGCCTGGTACAGGGCTATGTCAGAAATAGTCCTTCTTATGTTCTAGATACCATATTTAATTCTACTAGCTTATAGGAAACAGTACTTCTGAATGCCACTGGAATTAATTTAACTGCAACATCTTGTTGAACAAAACAAGAACAATGTTTGTCTAAAAAATGTCTAAAAAGCAGTCACCCAACCCCTACAACAGGTAAAAACTCCACCCCCTGAGGGCTTGCCCTCCACTCTAGAAACCACTGGACTGGGACTGGGACTGTGGTAGTGAAACAGTCAATGTACTAGACTTTGCCCTTGAACACGTCCTTTGACCAACAATTCTTTGGATTGTAAGTCGTCACCCTAAGCATCAGCCAAATTCATAATAAGTTTTTGCATGTGTGGGGGCAAAGAAACCTTGTGAGCTCCAGCTTCATCTTCTCCCAGTCGCTTTTCTCCAGACAAAAACATGCCCTGGATTGATACCTTGCCCCTGGAAGAGTGTGGACTCAAATGAGTGAGTGATTACTGGTACAGGACTGGTCTGTGAACCCAATCAGGATGAAACGCTAACCGAAGTCACTGTATGTATACAACTTAGTAACCTACTTCTCAATGAAGACTGTGCAGTGCCTGATATATTGGCTAACGTTCCACCTCAGATGTCAGACTTTGCTGAATTTAATGCCACACACCCTGCCGTGCTCAGCCCCTAGACTTTTCTAATTATCATGCTAACACACTTCATTAGATATTCACCATCTACTGGCTCATTAGCTTCTGTGGGCTAATAGCACAAGAGATTTGAGTGAAATGGGCTGTAATCTGCATAGCCAGCCGAGCTGAAGCACTGCCTGGGGCACTTCTGTCTGAATAGATTTGACTGGGGAAGAGTGACCCACTGTTTTCAGACTCTCTGCTAACGTATTTATTTTTAATCGCGTTGCCACTTTTGGCCTGCAGATGGCGGGCTTGCATTGTGATAAATCAAGCCACTTTCCGAGGGACACGCATGATGGCTCAGTCTTGCGCATCTGGTTATGCATGTCACAATCAACAGTTCCACCAGCCCGTCTGATGACGAGCCCCTACAGATTTGGCTCTTACCTAAAGGAAATGAGAAACATTCTGCGTAAATCTCTGACCTCAGCTCTCCGACAACATTTGGCCCCGAGTCTCTGTTTACTCAGGTGAAATGGACTGTTGTCAAATATTAGTGTGATTTAAGCCTATGTTTTCATTGGCCGCCATGCTGCCTGTTGATTGGCGCAATCCTTCGAGAACTACTGGCACCCTTCATTCCGGGCAGCAGAACTTAAAATCACACTTTGCAGATATTTATCCAGTCTGCAGCCGTGACGTGTGCTGAAATAGTTGTGGCTGATCCTAGGCTGACAATTCCACTGGGGCCGTCTGCCAGGCCTGATTATAAGGCTAAACATGGCTAGGTATGACTGGGACTGCTGGGTGGGGTTACCCTTAGATGTCAGAACCAATCACGACTCAATCACTATACCTGAGAAAAGCCGTCCAACCAAGGGAGTTGTAGTGGGACGTTGGAGAGCTGGGTTATTTCAGAAGGTATTTGAGAGGGTTTCATATAGTATTTAGGGCTAGTATTAAGGCATGATAAGTCTAATGGGGTAAGGACAAAAAAGAAGGTGAATGTGTCTCTATTAAAGGAAATATTTGTGGTTTATGTTTTTCACCAGCACCTCTCATTTTTATAGGTTTTACTTCTCCTGAACTCTTAAATCACATACAAAGCAGTTTAGATCTTGTTGTATGAAGTTTAACCACCATTCCCACCTCAACCCATGTGACCCTAATGACTCATATGATGACAGGGTGGGGCAATGACTCTCAAATGGGTGACACCTTGGTCCCTTTGATCTTAACAACTCATTCGTTGACAAAGTGGGTCAATGACTCTTAGGACCTTCTCCAAAGTGTCACCCCCATCAGAGATTAAATACCTGGGATTCCCCATCAGCTTCTTGAACTGAAGACTTTCAGGTGAGAGGTGAAGCATCTTCAAAAACAAGAAGTCCAGTTGGTTTCAACTCAAGCACTTAAGCCATCTGGTACAATCTTATGCTCGTGGATTGTCTTGCTCAAGGACCCAACAGTGGTAGCTTGTAGAATCATAATTTGAACCCTGGTCCTTCTGGTTCATAGTCCAGTACCTTTACAACATAATAGTGCCAAACACACACAAACTTTGTAACAACTACTTGAAGAACAAATAATATAAAATAACATATCTATGTAATGATTTTGTAGTGGAATTCATGTTACCTTATACCTTAATGGAAGTGGCCTCTTTTAGCAGGATGATGTGTCCTGCCACACTGGCAGGTTTGAGGAACATTACCCACATCTCAATTTGATCAAGCTTCTGTGGGAATTATTCTGATCCATGGACTCCACCATATGACTTACAGGATTTAAACATTCTGTTGCTAAGGTCTGGGTTTTGGTCTAGTGGAGTCCATGCCTGGACAAGTCAGAAACCTGGAGGCACACTATTAGGCAGGTGGTTTAAATGTTGTGGCTAACAGGCATTTGTGGGAATATATGGTTTTCCTGGCATCTGCACATCCCTGCAGCAAACATACCTCTGGTGTAAGGATGGAACAGCAGTCCAGTGTACTGCTGACAGGGTCGTTGAAAGTTATGTCTGCATGTGATACTTGACAAGGCTTGTCATTTTTGGATAAAGAACTGCAACCACCTAGAGTAAGGCTTTGTGAGCAGACATGATTGGCTGTGTCTAAGGGAGGAGAAACTTCAGCTGATCATCCCCTGGTGCTGCAACAACAATTTCTATCCACCTCTGTGAACATCTGGCGCTCTGTTCATATCCTGCAATTTGGCCAAATTGTGATTTGCAGATTTTTATGTTTTTAAAAAACATTTACGTTCTTATTATACCCTGACGTATCTCTGGTTATGGACACAGTGGGCTCCAGACCCAGAAATCACACAGAGCAGGGCTTAAGTCCACACTTAGGGTTTGGATGGGGTGTCTGTAGCAGAGACAGAGGTGGGGCTTTCCTGTTGAATTCTTTGTCCAGACACAGCATTTTAGGCATTCCACTTTTAGGCATTTTTGAGTCGGTTTGTTGACTTTTACTCCTGAGTGTTTTATAAGGGATTCAAATTGACTGAGGTTGGTAATGTTGTAGTTGTTGTTAATGGTTTCTTGTAACATCAACTTGCAAAACCATTTCAAATGTAGGTTTGTTGACTTCAGAGTGCCATTGTATACAATCAGTTCAAATACAAACCCACCAAAAAGGCTTATTGCATTAAAACTGATTCAAGATATTAAGCTTTCATAAACATCCACACCACATTACAGCAATTGCTTGGCATTGAACACGGGAGTGTTTGGATAAGATAAAAAAAACACAATGACTTAGAGTATAAGAGATGAATAATATAATATAACCCCTGCACTGTAGTCATTTCTACATGCAGAATCTGTTCCGCTTTCCTCATACCAAACCTCAGGAGTGCAGTTAGAAGAAACCAGGACATAACGAGCATTTACACAGAGCTGTGGGCCTCCATTTAGGTCTCATCAGGCTCCGAATGAAGCCCCTTGCTGTGGTTTTGGACTCCACCCTGGCAGGTAGAGCCCCCAAGACGAAAGAGCAACCAGGGCCTTCGAGTTAAAGGCAGTTACAAAAGGCGCTCAGGTCTCTTTGTGGGGTGTGAGACATAAATTATTTGAGCCTGGCAGATGTTCAGTGATCAAAATCTGCATGAATTGAGGGCCACTGGCAGCGTGTCCAACGACTTATTAGTTTTCATGATGCATGTTTGGATCCTGGCGGATTTACCGAGCTCGTAAATCAAGCGCCTGTCGTCATCGCGGCCACTTTGCTAGAGATTATTTCACCGTGCTAATAAAGCAACTCCGGCTCAGCTTTACAAATGCCTGCAGGTTAACAACCTTGGCAGTGATGTGATCTCAGCACTCTTTCTCACACTTTAGACCCTCAACAAGCTTGGAATGTGAGAGAAACCTCAACCATAATGGAGCCTGAAATGGATCCCATGTGGTTGCTTGATCCAAACCCACTTTTCCACGCTTGAGTGTCAAGTGTTTAGAGTTTCAGAGCTCATTTGTTTCCCTTTTGATGGTGCCTTTTCAAAGAATGGGCCAATTTTCTTTTGTTGCCAAAGGGTTTCCTTGTTTTTGCTTGCAAACGATTGAGCTCATTAATAGTGACTGTTGCTTGAAACCCTGAAAAATTCCCATTAAGCACCACGCGATTACAGTTGAAGGTTCTTTTAGAATTGATATTTTGAGGAACTTGGGAGTGAGATGTAACTAGTTCTCAGGAGGTGGCTTTGTGGTGGTAGGGGGAGAGAGAGTACTATTTGTCAGTTACGTGTCATCAAAGGAAACCACATGCTGACTGAGCAGTCCAGCGTCCATTACCCAACAGTGACTATCATCAGACATGGTGGACAAACCCACAGCTCAGAACGCTTCTTATTCCTCCAGCCTGAAGCAGGCCAGGTGAGAAAGCAGTTAGTTACACTCATGTAACAAGCAAATGTATTACTACTTAAAATAATAACATGATAGTATGGGGCACACAGTGGTATTTAATTAATAGTTAATAAGATCATCTTAATGCTTAAACAATTGGTTGGCAAACACGAGCTGCTTTTCAATGCTTTATTGAGGTTTTCCCTTATCAGATCTTAACTTTGTTATTAAAGCTTTTCGTCCCCAACACACTTGCCAGGGGCCACACTGAGTAAGTTTCACTTTTAAGTCGTCGTTAAAACCGGAAGAGTTCCTCACAGGGGTTCATTGAAATGCAATTTATCCAAAAATGTTAATTTTCCTGAATTTAATTCATTGCTAATGGTCCTATACAAATCCTGTAATTGGTGTAAATATGAGTCAAATGTTAAATCTTTTTACTTTACTAAATTAGTACTAAATCTTACAATCTATTGATATTTGGCAAGTTCTCTCTTTTTTCATAATCATTCACTCAAGCTGACATGTACTCCCCTCCTCCAGGTTTGTGCTAGATCTGATAACCCACAATACCCAGCTTGGATTCGTTAAATCTGGAGGAGACAGAGGTGTACTCCCTGGACATGGTGCCAGTCTGTAAACACAGGGGTTACATAAACGCACCTGACATTCCATGTTGTGGAGTTTGAACTCTGGGCCCTCAGGGACTTCCATTTCAAGCAGCTTTTATGTACTCTATATATACTAAGTATACAAAAATGAGTCACCTTACATGTTTAAGGTTCTCGCAGATGGCGTTGCACAAGGGTGATCGGGCTATAGGTACCTGAGGGTTGTGCAATAGGATTCGTAAATTAAGAAGAGGTGGTACAGTGCAAAGAATGTCATGTTTGATATGTGACAAATGAGTCACAAAGCAGATGATTGGAAAAAAGATTGTATTCGAGTATCTTAAAGGCTGTAGTGTGAAGGAAGTTGGTTTTCCATGTTATTTGAAATTACTGAGTGCTGATTGTCACTTTCCTCTTGTTTAAGCTGGGCTGATCTCTTGACCTTAAATAATTTAACAAACCCATTTTCAATTACATTAGAATTCCATTTAGTGATTTGGCAGATAATCTTTCCATCCAGTCCAAGCAATTGTGGGTTAAGGATGCTCAAGGGCCCAACTGTTTTTCAACTGATTTACTTTGCTGGGACCCTTAGCCATTTGTTCATAGTCCAGGACCTACTGTGCCAATACAGTCTCAGGGTGGCTTATCTGATCTGAGCTGTTAAAGATTAAGAGCCTTGGCCAAAAATTGTGAGAACTGAGTTTTGATCTCCCAATCTTTTGATTGGTAATTCATTGCATTGGCCATGGTAAAATGGCTTAGTTCATGGCATTGAGAACCAGTGTCTTGTAATTCATATTTTAAAAAACAATAATAGCATTATGTCAGTAAATTACTCATAATATTAATCATTTCCTATATAAAAAGGGGGGGGGGGTGTTGCACACCACTGTACATCATTACCAATTTTTCTGGAGTGCATTAGTCTGTCAAAGTTTTGTACTTTTTTGCCACTTTGCTGGTTTATATAGCGGATCATTTAAATTATATGACCTACTGAAGATGATGGTGTTATCAGAGTAACAACCTTGATTTCAGCCGTGTTTCTAGATAAGACAAAGGTACATCTAACGTCCATCTAGCAGATAGATTAGCTATAAAATAAATGACCAAGACAAAATGATCACCCAGATAAAAATACTGGAGGAAAAACAGGATCAGATCAAATACGAATAAACAAGGATTGAGTTATTCAATCTCTGATTGCACTAATTACATCATGGAGAGCTGAAGCAATTTTTGCTAACTAGATGACATGAATAATGTAAGGAATAACAAAGACTAGACAGTTCATTGTTATAATAACTGTAAGTAAATGTAAAGATTTACGTCACTTTGTTTATATACTGTATGTCTATATATGACGTAGATAAAAATAATGCAACTTGGTGGTTTGTTTAAAAAAATGCAAAAGAATAATCGTTAATAAAAGTAACAAAAGACACAACCCTTGTATTGTGGTTAACATTTTATGAAACGATGTTGTACGTGTTTTGTGTTTCCTTAGATGATTCTTTATTGGAGATTTAATGGCTGATTTATTACAAGCCACAAAGACAAAGTTTTCTCACAGCTCGAGTATACCCAAACCAGTAGCCCCCGAGAGAATGACTTCAGCTTTCTCGCTCGCATTGCTGGCAGTTCTCCATTCATTTATGTGGGAGTCTTGTTTCTTCCCCGAGGGACTTTGCACATGGCTCCGAGTGAACCGTGTGTGAGAGCTGGAGATTTACAGACTTTTAAAAAGGCTAAAGAATGAGCAATTGACATTCTGGAGAAGGCTGGAGGGCTTGTACGGTCCAGATCATATAGTAGGGTATTCACCTGTATATACATATATTTTAGGTTTATTTTAGTTGACAATATTTGGATGTGCTGAATGGCTTAAGGGGATTTTATGGTGTAATGCATGTTTGCCTGATCCTCATGTTGTGCCAGTTCTAATACATGTAGTAAAAAATACTTCTATATGCATAGACTTAGATTAGTTAAATCGAATTAATCAAAGCTCGGAGTTACTTTAAAGGGAAGCAAATCATGCTGATCATTGTTAATGAATCAAATCTCATGAATTTGGGTAAAAAAATGGATGGATAAGAGGAACTGATTTACTCCAGCATCTCTTATAATAGAAACTAAATGAATCAAATCTTAAGTGTGAATTTGATTAAATGTCTAACATATGAACTGGGTTTGTCAATTAGGGTAGCTTAGTGGGAAAGATACTGGTCTATGGACCAGAAAGTCCAGGGTTTAAATTCCACTTCTGCCAAACTGCCACTGTTTGGTCTTCAAGCAAGGCCATTAACCCATTATAAGATTGGACGTCTGCTAAATCCTTACATGTGCAAATTGTATTTTGACAAACTCTGAGCACCTCAGAGCACACAAAGCCTCACGTACCCCCTGGGATGTTCAAATGAATATGATGATTGAACGTGATTGAGTAAAGTTGTACTGTCTATAATTATCAAGGCAGCTCTGAAACCTGAATTAAATGAATAACATTTCAAAAGTGTATTATATTTTGTGAAGCAATTTAGTACGGATCAACTGATACATATCTTCTATTTTAACTGAAGTAGCACTGAATAGTGAAACAAAAAAATACGTTTTCTGGCAATGTTCTTCCCATTTGCTTAAGCTGCCCCCTGTCCAAAGTGTTTTCCTAACCTTTCAGCTGCTTTGAAAGCTCATTCAAAACGAAGCATAAACCAGCCTTTGGTGTACAGCGTCATCATAAGATCAAACTTGGATTCTGTTTAATATCCAGTGATTCAGTCTTTGTTTTTTTTCTGAAGCAATAGCAAATAAAGTCCATGTGAAACCCTGCACTGGTAATAAACGGGTGAATGGATTTGGGACTATAGCATAAGGCAACAATAAAGCATGTTGATTAAGACAGACCTAGTTCTGTCAAACTAATTTGAGGCATGCTAAATTCATTAGGAACAGATTGAGCTCATCAGACTCACTACATCATGATTCCACTGCTTGGAACTTTCTGCGGACTTCAATTTTATGCCCGTCAAAAAGAAACAATCCGAATGTGTTTTCTCTTAGCTAAATCTGAACTACTCTCTCAAATTGTCCCCCGGGAGGAAAGGGCAGTAAATGTTTGATTGTAATCTAGAGCGTTTCCGTATGTTGTCAGTATGGCAAGCGGTCGCGGTGCGGGCCTCTCGTCTCAGGGCAGGCTGCCGAAATCGAGTCTGGATGTTGGCCAGAGGAAGAACAGTGCTAGCTTGAGTCTCATGCAGTTCCAAAGCCAGGGAACAACACTCTCAAGTCCAGCAACCATCCATAAATATTCAAGCCCCCTGCTTTTTGTCTTTAAGGATTTACTGATGCCAAAGTGGTCGCTAAGCGGCTTCAGGGCCTCTGTTTCTGGATGACTGAAAGAGGATGTAGAGTTGGGAAAGGGAGGTGAATTGGGGAGAACTTTTTTGAAGTTAGGTAACACAACCCCTGCAGCCGTTACAGCACATGGAGGGGGTAAGGGACTTGGCTTGTGGTGTAATGGTTAGTGGTTTTTGTGTGAGGTTGGGTTTTCTATAACATCATGCTGCTGTTTTGCTTGACATTACACTCTGTCATGTTGCAACTTAATCTCTGTTCACCATAACATACGTGATTCAATGTATTTTCCTCTGGCTAAAGCACAGCTTTTGCAATAAACTGTTGTAAAATGTAATTCAGCAAAATAAAATGATCATTAAAATAACTTGTATAATATATATTAAACCTTTTAAATCAAACGATGTTGGGAATAGGCCAACTTAAATATTAAGCCTTCATTAGTATGCTATAAAAATGAGTAGTTGACCTTTGCGGTGCATTGTTTCTCAAAGATTGAAAAAAATAGTCATTTTGAGTCATGGCTTGGGTGGGTTTGTTTACATTAGGCGGTTTGATCAGATTCTAAGCAGCATTTCTGGCATAAAGTCTGGTGAGGTACAATAACCTTATCCAATGAAACTAGATACAAATGTACTAAGCCAATGAATAAACACACACGTGCCCCTCAAAGCAATGTTTTTCACAGGAAAGCCCATTAACCTACAGACGAAATGACTTTCATTCAGAACAAAACTCATTATAATGTAACAAAATAAACTCGCCAGTGATTCGCATTGCTTGGAGGATAAAAATGCCTGATGAGATTTTTCCTATCCAAAATGATCAATAATTTTCATCAATGATCAATATTTACATACATAGTCATACTTTCTCTTCAGTCTGGAGTTTACGGGTCTGTAAGTTTTTTTTTAAACATATGATCATTTACATTTACAGTATTTAGGAGACTCCCTTATCCAGAGTGACTTACAAAAGTGCTTTAAGACATCAGTAACATAATCCATTCTTAATAATCGGGAATCTAAACAAGAATACACTTCTAAAACTGTAAAGGTTGTGTGTGTGTGTGTGTGTGTGTGTGTTTTTATATATATACTGTATAGATAGAAAGACAATTGTGGGGGTTTAGTTGAGGTAAGTGCGGAATAAATGGGTCTTCAAACGCCGTTTGAAGATAGCCAGAGACTCAGCTGTTCGAACATCGAGGGGAAGTTCATTCCACCACTTAGGAGCCAAAACAGAGAAGAGTCTAGATGAATGAATGATCAACAGCAAACATCTACAAACCATTATACAAAGCAACAATCGTGCCCCATAATTCCAGCAATGTTTTGGGTTATTGGTAACACTGCACAATATCTGTTTGTTTAGCACGTAAGATGCCAGAGGAATTTATGAGCCCCACAGCCTTTTTTTATAGAACTGTGTCCCTTTCTTGCATGTTCGCACTACTGCTGTAGTTTGTAGAATGCTGTATATAGGGACTTATTAGTTAGGGTCTTTTTGTGAGTGCTTAGGAACGTTGAGTGATATAAATAAGCCATGATTGGTCCAGACTGACCCTATATGCGATGGAGGAGTTACAACGCTATCAGTGCAGTTCTGAGAATGTGGTGGTCCTGGGGAAGTCCTGTCAGAGCAGAGTAAAGGTGATGAACAAAGTATGTAGAGATACAGATGGAATAAAACATGAATAAAGCGAGCAGAATAAACACTGGAAAATATAGCATGGTTAAGATTTTCAAACAGTACTACATGTGAGGAAGGGGATATTGTTGGGAATGCATAAACCAAAGATTGCAACAGGTGCAAAAGTTTATTTAATGTGCTTTGGCTTTTGCGTTAGTGCATTGCAACTTTTGGCACTCTTGCTTGACAGCGAGCCCGTGTGTGAGATCATGATTAGCTAGTCAATTCCACAGAGTTACAAAACCCATCATTTGAAACCATGTTATCACAGGTCGACTTTCACAACTAGACCACAGCGAGAGGAACTCAAACCTTCCCTGAGACGTGACTATGACCACACTGCTGCATCTCCTCCTCTCTGTTGATTTCTTCTTCTTTTTTTATCATCTCGCTTGCATATTTCTCTCTGGACTTCCCTGTGTTTTTTCTCTCTTCACGCTCAGTAGCTTTGAGAGTGAAGTCCACAGTGAGCATGCTAATTGCAGAAGCTTCATTTCCTCTTTGCCGAGCCGCACTCGCCGCTCGTATCTGTTTCACTTTGCCTTGCTGCTAAAACTGACACTAAACGCTTAACCACCTGAGCCTTTTTTGAGGAAGAGAGGTCAGCGCTGTGTGACCCTTTGTGCCGTTAACCTTTCCTGGAATCAATGTGCTATGAAGTAATCAACCGTCCATTGGGCCACTGAGGGTTAGCAGTGTTGCATGGTTAGGCCTTGTTTATGGTGTGGTTTGTAAGTAGGGGCACTGTGGAAAAGGCAGAGTCAATTAAAGATGGCCCCTGCGGCCCAGTGGCTCACGTGGACGATCAGACTGACCCTCATTTCAGCCTTGCTCTCCTGAGGGCTGGTAGTACTGATGGAAAGAGAGAAAAGTATCTGTGTGTGTGTGTGTGTGTGTGTGTGTGTGTGTGTGTGTGTGTGTGTG
>JAUZSU010189169.1:0-12157 GCA_034780255.1 Parotocinclus maculicauda
ACTGCATTTCGTTGCTTTGTACTTGCGACATGTGCAATGACAATAAAGTTGAATTCTATTCTATTCTATTCTATTCTCATTGGGCATGGTAGACCCCAGCTTTAGTGGCAAGAAACTCACAAGAAGCATTACTAACTGGAATTGAAACAGCTACTCTGCACATTTTCATATTCAATTTCTGTTACATCAAAAGTATTCTACAATTTTTACCCTTCTCATTTAGATAGTCTATGGGGAAAGAGGAAGCTTCCTGTCACAGGGGCACTGGGCCTTGCTGGTCCAAAAGAACCACCACTGGCCACTGGATTACTGCTTTCCATGCAAATGATTATAATAACAATAGCTAAAAAAGAATGTAAATAGCTATGACTCGGTCTAAATAATGCAGATATGCATATTTTTGCATTATGTTTTTTACTATTACTATATACTTAAATGCCTAGATAAATTAGATGAATTCTTACATTTATCATCTAAGCCACCCAAAAAGGCTAGGTCCCTTTTGAGTCTTTCCAAAGTTCTGTAGGGTGTTTTTTCTTGCCACGTGCTGATCTATTCTTGCTCAATTTGGGTTTGGCCCTAGATACTAGAAGATAATCTTAAACTATAAACCAGCTTTGAGATAATATTCCTTCGTATAAAGCACTATATTAATAAATCTGACTTCGCTTGACTTGATTTACTTTTATGATTTTTCTTACTTACTTTTTTTTATCAATGTATGCTTAGCATTATCCATGCTAATGTTTATGATTATCTTCCAACAAGTATATTTATTTTATTTATTATGTGATCCACTTTAGGTGCCCTCTTGTGTATATGTACATGTATAAGAAATGAATCACAGTAAGGAAGAGTTTACTGTGTTCATTGTATAAGGCTATTTAAAATGAAGATAAACAAAAACAAATCAAACCTTCAAAGTTGTGGGAAAGCAGCTGGTTAATTTTGTTGTCATTTATCCTGAGCTCCTCCAGTGACTGAGGCAGAAGAGGGATTGTTTCCAGACCATTACCATCAAGATTCAGGCTTCTTAGAGTCAGGTTCTGTAAAGGATAAAAACAGAAAGTGTTTTCCCTCTTCCCTAAGGACATATTTCATTTATAATTCCCACTGTGGGTTTAGTTCTTCACATGTGTAAACATTATCTGTTAATCACCATGCCAGTTTAAGATGGCCATATTTCAAGAACATCCACCACATGACTAGTCTTTTTTCTGGAAAAAAACTAAACTTTTTTGAGCGTAAGATATTTTAAGCCAATTTCCCATCTTTTTAAACCCAGCCTCATGGTGCGCTTTCCAAGTAAATCTTCTAGCCCCTGTCATTTGTGGCATATCTGGATTGGGTACTGTACATCTGAGCTCATTTCCACCCTTTTTTAAAACCCCTCAGTTTAATGAGCCAGTGCTCTGCTGAAGGCTTACAGTCTTCAGTGTGTTCCACTGGTCAGTGTGGCTCCCTGCTTTACTGTAACATCTGCTAGCTTGAGAGACCTGTGTGGCCATTCCTCAATGGCTAAAGGAAACAAACAGCTAATTTGGGAGAGAAACTGGACCCAGCTGAGACCACAGTTGGCACATTAATAGTGTGACAATTATACTGTTCTTTGCTAAAGGTATTAATACCCTAAATATTTAAATGTGACCGGAAAACCAGTTTTTTCCAGAGCTATGCTGAGCAGTGGAGAAACCCATTGCCTTTGTGCCGTATTTATTTTCTAATAATGCTACTTAAAAACAAAAAGAAGACCTAGAAGAGGTATTAATTGCAACTTTCTTGCATTAATTACATAACATAGTGTTTGGATTTTTCTTTTCTGCTTGCATAAGACAAACTGTAGTGACATTGTGGGCAGAGAGAGGGTACCATGAAGAAATCAGGGCTGAGAGAGGAGTCATCCAGCAGGTTTCTGCTAAGGTCCACCAATTCCAGGTTAGGCATACCAGAGAGAGCCAGAGCAGGTAATGTGGTGATGTTATTTCCTGTAATGAATGACAATAAAAGAGCAGAGATTAGACTAAAGCAGTGGTTCTTTTTCTACATTGCAGCCTTTTGTAAATGATCATATTTACATATTGTCAAGCCTCCCCCCCCTCACTTATCTTAAACATAACTTCATTTTTACCAACACACACACACACACACATACACACAAACACACACACACACACACACACACACACACGCACACGCGCGCATGCTCTCCCGTTTGTCCCTACATGGTTTTTCTCCGTGTATCCTGGATTTCTCCTACCTTGCAAGGACATATGGTCATAGGGACTATCTATAGTTTCTTAAAGTGAATAAGTGTTTTTTTTTTGTTTTTTTGTGTGTGTGTGCCATGTGATAGATTTTGGTGCCCTGTCCAGTGTTGATTGTTGACTAATGGTTAGGCCCCAGCCTCCCATGACCCCATAAACACAGAAATATCAGCACTAAGAAATATATCCACTAGATTTTTTAACGCGACTGTAAGGGTGGGCATTGGTGTTTGACATTATTCCCTGGTTCACAGTTGGTATTTAAATTCATGTAAAATATAATGCTCAAGAAAATTAGGGGATATTTCAAAATGAATTATCCCGATGAAATATCACCTAATTTTTGTGCGCAGTGTATGTTGAATCACCATTATATAGTCTATGAACTAGATACATACTAGTTTTTAGTGTTATTGTAATTAATGATATAATTCATCACTGAAGTGTTTCGTACAATGTATTTGTCTCTGCATAGTTCCTCCACTATATGCTTTATATTATTACTCTGTTAGGAGGGAGTGTAACTAAAACAAAACAATGAGACTAATGAGAATACTGACATACTTTGGAAGTAAAGTGTACTTTCCTCAGCTGAACTCACCAGGTAGCTCAAGTATAGTAATATTGAGGTCAGTGATGATGGGGATATCAACAACACCAGTGTCTTTGCAGGAAATGAGACCTCCTTCCACTAGGCATCCCTCTGGTAGCAAGTCTCTTGTTGCAGTGCCATTATTAGCTGCCTCATTCTCCTCAGCTTGCTCTGCCTCTTCTTGTTCTTCTTGCTCTCCCCCATTTCCCCCTTCTTCTTCTCCCTCTTGTTCTTCGGCTTCCTCCTCCTCATCTTCTTCCTCTTCCTCATCTTCATCACTATCTTCCTGCTTCTTCTTTGCCGGCTCCGCAGCCTGGCCTAGAAGACGTTTCTTTTCTTGCCTTAGCTCTCTCAATATCATGTTCAGTTTACCTGAAGTTCCATCCCTCATTTCCATTATGGAATTGAGCCCCAGCCATGCTGCCAGGGTCCGTCCCAGAGATGTCTGTTGACAGGGAGGTGTAGAAACACAGAGCCCATCATTATACATAAATATACTAGAACGACTGTAATTGGCCCAAACATGAAAGTAGACTAAATATAGTTGACAAATAGCAGATTCGGAAAAAAACGACACCAATTTGTAAGATTAAAATGGGTCAAAATGACCAGCACTTCTATTATAACATGGTTACTCCTACTGACCTTAACCACACTAAGGAAGCCAAGGCGTTTAATGTATAGTTGTATGTAAAAGCTTTGGTCATGTTATAGGGTTACAGGTTTTTTTTAGCTGTCTGTATATGCTTAATGATACAGACATATTTCTGCAATTATTAAGCATACATTTGAAGTACTCCAAAATATTATATAACGGTTTCCATGTTCAAAACTTTAAGCATATTTTGAACTATCCACTACTTACTTTGTAAACTATTAGTTGTTCATTTACTTGCTTATTTTTTGAATATAATTGAATTTGCTCAGAGGTACCCAAACTTTTCCATCAGACTGTATACATTGCTCAAAAAGAAGAAATATTAAATTGACATGTTATCAGAGTTATTTTTTATGATGAGTTTAGTAAGTTTTAAACAGATTAATATAGATCCAATATGAATATATTGGATCCATTGGATCCAAGCTTACCTTTGTGTCTTCAGCTGCCTCTCTTGGGATTTGATCTCCTTTGTTCCATAGCAACACAATCAGAAACACAATATTTATATATTGCTTATGTATATATATATATATAGTGTATTTAAAGCACAAGCATGATTTGAATTAATATCCGTAACTTTTGATGTGAGAGGAATGTAAATTATTAAAAGGTCAATATTTGAAATGTTATTCAGTTTCTTTGTGTAGCAAGAACTCTATTTAAGCTATTAATTCGTTTAATGTATCACACAACAAAACATGCTTTCCTGCTGAAGAACAACTCAGGAAAGCTATCTCGATAGGATACATTAGGTTTTCTGTGCATAATGCTTTTTATAATTGGAGATTTGGTGATTTTCATTTACGTTACGTTTCATGTATCAACCTTACCACAGATGGCTCTCCTAAAATCCCTAACTCCTAAAACAATATAGAAATAAAAAAAATTGATATTAATATATTTGAGATTGAGTTTTAGTTTGAGAAGTGTAATTGTTTGCAAGCCAACCACAACAATCGTAGATTATCTATAGGATATTAACTGGATAGGATATTACTAACTTGTGTTTCCAACAATTGGCTCTTACCTCTGAGCCACAAGAGCTGCCATAGTTTCAAGATGAATAAAATGTATTGCAGAAATATGAATACAAAAATCAATGATTGCAAGTTAATGTCCCTGTGTTAAGTGTGAAATGTAAACCAGTTCAGACATGCACATCCATTCAGGTTCTGAAAAACTTGAGTACAGAGTTATACTAGTATTAAAGTTATCAATAAAGTACCAAATAAAGTAGTTCACATCATACCAAAGAACATGCTGGAATGGATTAACTATGTTCAAGTTTATTCTAAGAAATCTATTTTTTTCTCAGTAACAGATAAACATGGGAATTGAAATGTTGGCAGATCTGAGAATATCTTTAGTAAAACCAAAAGAATTAGGATGCTGAAGTTTTTTTTCCAGAAGTAAGGAGATCTAAGTGACAATCTATGTACCTCACTGTTTCTTTAATCTTAGTGAGCTTGTTCTATGCAAACTTTAAAACAGCAAATTTGTTTTACCACAAAACAAGTCAGGAGGTTACAGCTGCTTAATATTAGATTTTTTAATCTATAATATGACGCCCTTTCCTTTTTAATCATAAAAAAGAGCATCATATACAAAGAAAAAAATTGTCAGTTGTCAGTAGCAGTCAAGTTTGTTAGCTTTGCTGCTGCTCTTGAAGAACAGACTGGAAACTGCTCAATTATACATAACTGACTATATATATATATATATAGTAACTAGATACATAATAGTTATAGGTAATGTAATTATGATAATGATAATAAAATTCATAGTAGAGACAGAGAGTGCTTAGCTACTTCATTTCTACAATCTTGAACTACGTAGCAATTATGCTAAGCAGAGGGGGTTGTTAGAGGTTTGGCACAAGGAAGTAGGAGTTTGTAATTTTGATGTATGCTATTATTGTAATAAATTGTCATAATTCAATTTTTTAAAGTATTGTGAGTATTACCTGTGTGTTTAATATTAGCTGAACATTAACCACTTGTGTTACTATGATATCTTCATTCAGATAAATCTTTATTCTGTAACTACTATGAATTCTAGAATGAATTACAATAACACTAAAAAGTATTATGTATCTAGTTACAATAGCAAATAATGTAACACTAAACTCACACCACTTAATCTTTAAATGGAAACTGTAGTATCATCTGCAGCTATCATATACATAATATGTATAATTAATATACTAATCTTGTTAGGTTCATGTGTGAACACAGTGTAGTGCAGTTCTAAATGGTGACATGTCATTTTCTATAACTAGACAGACACTTGCAGTATTCCCTGTCAAAAGAGCATTCTCACATAGAAACTCACCTGAATCTGCCCTTGCTGCATCTGTTGTTTCCAGGTTGGTGATGTCAGACTGTGTCACATTCTCGGCTGCCTTTCCCAGTGCATTTGTACTATCTACTTCTACAGCCGAAGCTCGTACACATAAACATGTGCAGATACATAGAATCCACACAGACTGCATTGTGCTAATTTACTCAGTGCACTAGCTCACAGAGTGACACTTTCACTAAGTGTACCTGAAGGTTGCCCTCTTAAAGAGTCAGCTCAGGAAGGGGAGGGGGTGGGTTACATAGATATGAGTAACATCCTTGGCTGGACCGTCCCTTTTTCAGAAACATCATCCCCTTTTTTACGTGTTCAGCGGTTATGCTGTGTTTGCCATAGAACATTTTTAGAGAGGGAGGGAGGAAAGGAGTGAGAAAACATAGGGTAGAACTCAGAGAGCTGAGAAAGACCAAGAGAACAGTGGTGCTGTGAAATGTCTGCCATCATGACACTGCATTCACACCTGTGAACACTGTAACACTTAAGATAGACAAATAGGGGAAATAATTAAACAAGTGTGAAAACAGGGAGTGAATTGGGTGTCTCTTGTATATCTGTCTCTGGCTCCATTATCATCCAGCATACTCCTATCTGGAATGTGTCATTTGGCATATATATCTGAAAAGGGGGATGTAACTGACCAATGAGAACAAACAGTGCTGTCTAGCTCAGACAATAAATATTGGAACATAGACACAAAAAATTGAAAATAAATAAGAATTATTTGTTTTATTTATTTTAATTTGATTACCTATAAATAACTCTTTAATTCTGAGCATATAAACTTAGACAACAAATGAATTTACAGTATGTGAACAAATACCCGTATCAATATTGTGCGTTACTGAATTTGGTATGGAAAAGCAAATCACCTGACCTCAATCCCTTTGAGAGTCACTCTGTTGGATTATTTGGTACAGCTTGTGAATCCCTGAACCAGGAAACCACAAACACAAGCCAAATTGCTTTCCGATGTGGAAGAGTACACTGAGACTGACAGGAATAATTTTCAGAAAGGTTGAATCCCACAGGACACAAGTGCCACCATTATTTACTTGAGGGGAGGTGTGTTATGATGTTTTGTGGTGAAAGCTAAACTTTGAGGCATACTTATTATATTTCCTTATACACAGTCCTGAGCAAAATAAATGGGCCAAACCCAAAATGGCAAAATATTGAGCTATTAATGCTCTCAACAGCAAATAACTGGCCAGGCAATTAGCAAGTTATTTAAACAAAGCCTTTTCCTTAGTGTTCCTTAAATGTTTGCATCCTGCAGGTAAGGATAAGTCAGTGCTGTTCCTTCTCAGTTAGTTTGTGTTTAATGTTCTATAGGGTACTAATCTGGACTCTGAACAAGCCAAAACATGACCTGTTGAATGTCCAAATTTATAATATGAAAGTGTTCAAATTCTGTGGTTTACTGTATCAATCAATCAATCATAATGTTATTTTACCTAATGTTTACAATCATTTATAAGCAGCTTGATAGTGGTTAGTTTTGTGTCACATTTTCTACAGTTACATGCTAATATAAAAACAGACAGCTACCTATGAAGTACAAATTCTTATTTTGAGCAACATATAAGAATGAAGTTGTACTGGTGATGCTGTACAAAAGTCACTCACTAACTTATTCACTCACATTCCATACTTCAGTCATGTCTTTGAAAAGTGGGAGCAAACAGGGGTACATGGAAGAAACCAACACAAACATGGGGAGAACATGCAAACTCCACACAGGCAGCAGCTGGGTTGGAAACCAGACTGAGAATCTCTGAAGCTCTGTGACAGTGCTAATGTCTGCGCCACTGTGTCGCCCCTATGGATATATAATTTGTTCATTTTTAAAACTGAAATAAAATAATTGTAGTCTGTAAACAAGATGCCTTTTTTAATTATATTATTTGGTGACATAAAAAAAATCACAAGTTAGTGTATCGAGGCAGTGTGGGTGTAACAGAGGAGAACAAGTTACAATTGTGCACTTAATGTGTGCTTATTAGCTAAATTCAAATAAACATCCATAGGTAAGGTCAAAACACAGACAGGCAGAGAAATCTAGACAAAGACAGACCAAGCCCAAACACCAGAGAGAACTAAATACTAGGATTTATGGGAGTGAAAAGTCTAAAAAAAAAAAGCCTACGTAACACAGTCATTTACAAACATTACAGTACTGTACAAACATGATTTAAATAGACAAACTAGACAAAGATAATGAGCAAGAAGTGACTCTAATTAATGACCATGTTAACAGTCTTACAACCAAGTTACGGATCATGCATGTTGCAATGTTTCGGACTCTGCATGTGTGGGCATATGTGTTGGACCATGTGACCATGAATTCTCTGACAAAATTCATCCTGTTTCCATGTTTTAAGTTGCACCTGGGGGTGGTGTGGTTACCATTGTGCTTGAAATCTCTGCAAGTAAGCGGCAAGTTCAAAAACCAACATTGTATGCCCATGACCAATATCATTCTGTAATGGAGCTTAACACATGGGCTTAGGAACACTTCAGAAAACCATTGTCGGTGAACACAGTTCATCTCTTCATATAAAAGAGCAAATTAAAACTCTACCATTCAAACTGAAAGCCATGTATCAACAACACCCAGAAACACCACTGGCTTCTTGATTGAATGCCTGTTTTACACAACGTCATAAACTTCATTGAAATTGGGTTTTGTACATGTAAATGATCAGAAGTACATAGGAAAATTGGAAAAATAAAAAATAAAAACAGCTAAACACCACAAGGGTAGGGTTCTTATATGGTCCTTACAATGAATGAACAAATTTTCAGAAGGTCAAGCGGGACAGGGTTACGGTCAGGCATGCGCACACACACACACACACACACACACACACACACACACACACACACACACACACACACACACACACACACACACACACAGGGGGCCAATACATAGGCAAATGTTAACCACAAAAAATCTCTGTAGAGTGAGAGACAGCCTTGTGACTCCATGAATGTTTGCCAAGACAGGCACCAGCTGCCCCATGGAGAAGAGCTATATATTGTTTATATAGCAACTATATGATTTTCTCACTGTCTTCGAGCTGGGCTCTCTCAGGCCAAATAGTACACAAAACCTATAATAACCTGCCATAAGTTCTCAAAGCTGACGTCAGTAACCGTGCAAGTTAAAGATGTGCAGTGTGAGAATAGAAACTTGTTCAAAAGATTGGACATCTAACAAACAGCCGAATTTGACCACAAGCTAGCCGTGTGGCTGACTTAATTATTTCCAATGACAGGCTTAACCTCATGGGTGTGCTGGGAATTAGGGTTCAAAAAAGTATTTAATTTAAGCTCTTTTCCAAGTATTAAAGGGCCTTGAGAGAACATAATATGCGGATATATTTGCCTATTATGTTTGAGCCAAACTTAATGTATATCATTTTCAAGCTTTTTTCTCAAATTAGCTGCGGTCTTAGTAAATACACAACTACTTCTCAATCAGACTGGTAAGTCATAAGTATGAGTCTGGGTGGATTTAGTCTCCAAACAAACATGGGAAATGTAAAAACTTTGTAATTTTAACCTGCCAAACCACACAAATGTTGACTCCTGCTTTCACGAATGTGTGTGTGTGCAGTTTAAATTACCACTGAGGTGTGGACTGCTGGCCTTTTAACCCTACCTCATCGACCCACCCCCACCCCTCGCTCTTCCATGTCTCTCAGCTAAAGCATGTTCTCACTGTGAAGTTAGTGCTGCTAGATTGTTGGCACCCTCCCAGAGAGCTATTTTTAAATCCACTGGGACTGGTAGACCTAATGTTAGTTTATGTATTTTTTTTACTGGATGCAGGTCATTCAATCCGGTGAGGTTGCTGTGGTTGGTACAGGGAGGGTTTGGAGAGAACATGGTTCCACAATACCTGACACTACACACTGTATTGACATGGTGGACTGCTTTAGGGCTTTAGGTCTCAGATAATCAGACAAGTATAAAAAGGAGAACACATCGAATAAAATGCATAGAATACAGATAATTTAATGTATTACCTTTTAATGCAAAAAGGTTATGTTGTTTTAGAGTCTTAAACAGCAAGAATGTTCAGCCAAAGGGTTCCAAAACAGCTACCAACATAATGTGGACTAAAATCAAGAATGAAGCAGTTTTAAATGGAAAAGGAAAGTTTGATCATATTACTTCTGTTTTAAACATATTTCGTTGGTTGCCAGTTAAATTTTGCATTGATCATAAAACAATGTTACAAACACACAAAGGCCTAAATGTTCTCAGCCTGTAGTGTCTGGGTTAGCTTTTAGTCCATTATTATCACTTTAACCTAAGGATGCAGGTTTATTTTCAATACGCAGAGTAATGAGGACTACCACAGGGCTATAAAATGGCCTTTCTATCAGTGTTCAGGTCTCGGTCCTTAAATTTAGGCAAAAGCCTTACTTATTTAGTAATGAATTTTTAGATACATTTGCAGATCTGTGGACGTATGACAGAATTTCAGTAGGCTAAAATGTTCATTGATTCCTCCCTGCCTCACTCACATAACACCTTGAGCATGTGACAGTGTAGAGCTAAGGTAACCTTCCAGTTAAGGTTCTGGACTAGTACCTCTGCTAAGCTGCCACTGTCCAGTCATTGAGCAAGTCCCTTAACCCACAATTGCTTAGACTGTAATGTTGTATCATTTATAATTTGAGGTAAATAGGCGCATCTGCTAAATGATTAAATTGCTTGGGTTCCAGTGTGCCATAATATACTGTATGTGTCACCTTCTAGATCTCCATTTTAGTTATACTGTAAGAGCTAGAACTGCCAGCTTACGTGGTTGCACTTTATCCATACTTAAATTTGACTTACGGTTTGGTTCTTTCATACCAACTTTCTCACAGAGCTCACAGAGTGAACAACCTCTCCCTTTGCCAAGCTGTATGTTTACTGCAGCAATTTGATGATGCTAAAGATTTTTTATCCAGTGTTATCCCGTTGCCTGGACCCATCAGATCCTGATTTTGCAACTAGACCAGAGACCTATAGTCTCCTTAGTGACTATTAACAGTTACAGTTCAACTACCAGGATATTTATCCAAATTGTTGCGCGCACACGGCAATTTCTGTCTTCTACATAATTACAGCTTCTAACTTCTTACTCTGTTTATACTTACTATTGTTCAGTCTAAGTACAGTCTCACCCAAAGAAGGATGGCTTCCCATTTAAGCTGGGTTCTTCTTAAGGTTTCTCACTAATTGGTTTTGGGGAGTTTCTATTCGTAACTCCACTGCCTCTGGCCTTTGCAAAACACTGGTGTTATATGGCACACAATAGTTATACTTTAGTAATGCATTTCAGCTAAAAGTAACCAATAGGACCAACACTCAATAAGTATCTGTACATACACTGATCAGAAATAACATTATATCCACCTAATTGTTTATACACTCTGTCCATTTTATCAGTCTCAAATACTATAAGCAATTTGTAGTTCTAGAATGAAAGACTGTATTTAATCTGTTTCCATAATACATAGCGGTGCTGCTGGAGTTTTAAAACACTGTTCACTCACTGTACACTCTATTATCCATGTCTACCATACTGAGCCACCTTGTAGATGTAAAGTTAAAAACAGAAGCTCATATGTTCCACTCATACCAGCACAACATGTACTAGGACTTCATCACCTCATCAGTGTCACTGCAGTGCTGAGAATGATCCACCACCCCAATATTACCTGACTTATGGGGATCCTGACCATTGGAGAACAGAGTAAATGGGTTAAACAACGCATTTAGGTAATCAGTCTGTAATTGTAGAACTAGAAAGTGCTTCTATATGGTACTACAGCCGAATCCGGTTAATTGGACCACCGGTTAATCGGACCAGCCGCTTATTCGGACCGAATCGTAAAGTACCGAAACAAATCCTATTATATACGTATAATGTTATTCGCTTATTTGGACCAAAATTCCGTTTAATCGGACCAAAGAACGTCAGAGCGAATTAAAAAAAGAAGCCACAAGTCACCAGTTATAGCAGATGCAAAGCGGGTCAGCAAAATATGGGAGGATTTCTGGGCTCTCCGGGAGAATTTATGCTTTTAAAGAATGCTAGGAAATGCATTGAAACTTTGCGCCGCTATTTTATGCAGGAGGCAAGTGAAGCGTTAGATGTTTGTGGTGATTTTGTTCAAGTGCAGTCCGTCAAGAGAACGCGTCATATCACACTGGATAAGTTCTTCAAACGTTGACTGGAATTTAGTAAGAACTTGTTTTTTACAGTATTATGCTTCG
>JAUZSU010189180.1:0-23834 GCA_034780255.1 Parotocinclus maculicauda
AGGTTTAATAAACATTTAATATGTTACATAGCACGTCCCGTCTTCTAACATAGGGCATGTTCGTTTAATCGGACCAGTCGGTTATTAGGACCAAAACGATCGAGTCCCGACTGTAAATAAAACCATATTTAACATTTAACATTTCACCTCATGGGTCTCTCTCCACCCTCTCTGTCCAGCTGATATAGCTCAGCGCTACAGGATCAGTAAGTACCCGACTCTGAAGCTCTTCAGAAATGGCATGATGATGAAGAGGGAATACCGAGGTCAAAGATCGGTGACAGCTATCGCCGAATTCATCCGCCAACAGAAAGTAGACCCAATTACTGAGATCAAGACACTGGAGGAAGTCAACAAAGTAGATGTGAGTACAAAGACGTGGCCATTTCAGCAACACACACACAATATTATCTCACAATATTCTCACTACCTGATCACTACATGTTCGACTGTCAAAGTGTTCTTTTATATCATGTCTGCAAATATGTTAACCCGTATCCTGTTGTCCCCTTACACCAGAGATCTAAACGAACCATCATAGGCTACTTTGAGTCGAAGAGCGCAAACTACCACACGTACGAAAGAGTGGCCAACATCTTACGAGATGACTGCGTCTTCATGGCAGCATTCGGGTAAGAAAGCAGACAGGCTTCCCTTTATGGATCACTGTTTGGTGGGGTCACAAAGAACGCCTCGCTCCTCTATGGTTGCCATTAGATCACGTCGCCGTTTTCAGCCAAATCATTTCGGTTGCCAAGTATTCTGGGAATCCCTAGGTCATGGAAGATGTGGGCAGTCGTGGAGCAGTAATTAAGTTACTGGACTGTTCACCCGAAGAAAGAAAATCATAGTTTAGCTTGGAGGTCAGGAGGATTGATTCCTGTGTTCTCCAGTGTGATCGGTTTCTAATATCAAGGCTGTAAAAAACACCAGGGAGCCCTGTTGGATTTAGATTCCAGACTTTGAAATCTCTTAAGATTATCCAGCGATCGGGTCCCAGGACTGCCCAGTTGCTACTATAAATGTTCAACAGTTCTCTTAATAAGCCATAACGCTGGGCAACGGGACCATTTGACGATTGTGTTTCATGTTCCAGAGAGGTGTCGACGCCAGAGAGGTTCAGTGGCGATAACATTATCTATAAGCCGATGGGAGACAGCGTTCCTGACATGGTGTACCTCGGGTCGCTCTCCAACTTTGACCTGACGTACGCTTGGGCGCAGGACAAGTGCGTCCCACTGGTCCGGGAGATCACCTTTGAGAACGGAGAGGTAAGATCCGTATGATGGTCAGTGCTAAAGAGCACCGGTGCCCCGGTTTGAATCAGTCCCATCAAATAACTTTGAAATTAAATAAAACAAAGACTATAAGACAGGCCATGTCATCTAATATCAGTGTCTTGGTTCACAAATATTCCCCCCACACACACACACACACCACACACACCACACACACACACACACACACAGAGACCAGAGGAGTGTCCTTAAAGCTGCAAAAGGAGGACCGACTCCTTAATAACGCCTACAGATATAGAATGGGATATCACGAGTGCTCCTGTAGACGTAATGTATAGGTGTCCCAATACTTTTGTTCATGTAATGTAAATGTAAAACTTGGCTAGTGTTCAGGTGGTTTGACGACTTTTATCGTCCAGTAGCCACTTCGCCACTTTACCATGCTGTCTTCTTTTATTTACTGTAAAATAATGAGTGCTTTGTACTGGAAAGTTTGTGTCCCAAGCTCAAGCACTTTTCTTGGGATACATCATAGCAGTCTCATTTCTGTGTGTGTGTGTGTGTGTGTGTGTGTGTGCAGGAGCTGACAGAAGAAGGCATTCCTTTCCTGATCCTGTTCCATCTAAAGGAAGACACAGAAAGCCTAGAGAAGTTCCAGCAGGAGGTGGCACGTCAGCTCATTAGTGAGAAAGGTGAGGACTAGACGAGAGTCAGTTTAGGGAAATCACAAAGCCTGAATACGTCTGTCTTTGTGTTTACTATATTAAGCTTGTGTTCAAAATGATCTGATAACTGCAAAAAAAAGTTCTGGGCACTTCTGCGCAATACCTGCTCACCAAATACAACGCGGAACGCCGAAACCTCGGAATACCGACACCGTAATCAAATACCTGAAAATCACTAAACCAACAAATAAATATAGCAACGGTAAAGAAGCCAAACAAACAAACTATAGAATAATGTGCTTCAGTAACGAACAAACAGTCGACCACTAAATAATAATAGATAACAAAATTAATTATGTTTATAAATTACATATTTATATAAAACTGTACATATTTATTGTGAAGCAGCATCATTTAAAGTAAAAAAAAAAGTCTAAAACCTAAACACAAATTAAAAAATAAATAAATATTAATTTAATATTAAAGATGATTTGCTCTATACACTACTCACAAAAACTGGGGTATATTTAATTATGGGATATTTAATTTAGAAATATATTATTGAATTATATATAATTAAATTAAAATTTATATATATATATTTTTTTTTTTTACGTTTACGGCATATATATGCATATGTATATCTCACAAAAATTATATAACATTTTTAATTAAATTATATATAATTCAATAATATATTTCAAAATTAAATATCCCATAATTAAATATACCCTAGTTTTTGTGAGTAGTGTTTTTGTGAGATATACATTTGCATATATATGCCATAAAAAAAAAATGTATATATATTTACATTTACAGCATTTAGAAGACGTTCTTATCCAGAGCGACTCACAATTAATACTTTCAGGTCCAGAGTTCAGTACCTTAACCACTAGGCTACCACAGTACCCCATATATATATATATATATATACTAGAACTAATTATTAATGAGTTACCCCCTGTACTGTATATAATGAGTACGCTTTAATGTCTCTCTCTTTCTTATCTCAGGCTCCATAAACTTCCTACACGCTGACTGCGAAAAGTTTCGGCACCCCCTGCTACACATCCAGAAGACTCCTGCAGACTGCCCCGTCATCGCTATAGACAGTTTTCGGCACATGTATGTCTTCCCGGAGTTCAGCGACATCTCGTGAGTACCCCTCTCTCTCTCTCTGGAACCGTTCTAATTTCTCCGTGCTCGTTACAGATCTATAGGGAAGCGTGCCGTCCCCGATTAACCAATCGGCGCGTCCCGTAATCGAGTCACGTCGCTACTCTCTCTAACCTTTGATGTTGCCGTTGAGTCAGGAGCTGGAGTTACCGTGGCGCCTGTGAAGAGACGATATCGTTATCTCGTTACAGACGGTCCGGCTTCACTAAGCTCTTAACCGAGCGCTTATCGAATAAACAAGGGCTGCACACCAAATTCACTTCTGTAGGGTCATCTAAGAATTAGTGCGTCTGGCTGTCTGTCCGTCCCCAGAACAAAAGCACATACAGCAGTACAGGACTTGATTTGTGCTTTACGTACCGTATGCCTACGACGGGGAACTCGAATATTTTGTACCATAGTACACTAAATACCCCCGTTTGTGTTCGCAGGGTTCCTGGAAAACTGAGGCAATTCGTGTTGGACCTTCACTCAGGGAAGCTGCATCGAGAGTTCCACCATGGCCCCGACCCCACAGACAGCACCCCAGGACAGGTACGCCCCATAACGGGTTTTGTCAATTCTACACACCACTAGATGTGGCAGGGGTTTAACGGTGCATTATCGAGTTTTATGCCGTCTAATGCAATTCCATTCGCAGACACCAGAGGGCGTCATCGTATGTCTCATAGGCGCACAGAACGTTCCCGATGAGATGCATCGTTTTGCACGATCCCAAAAATCCTCCCATATCTCGCCGACCCGCTTTTGCAGTGGCTAAGTGGCGACTTGTGGCTTCTTTTTTTGTAATATATGGAAATGTTGGGCAAAGACCTGTAGGTGGCAGTAGAGGGCTGGGGAGAAACTCGGGAGTTTTCGGGTAGTGATGCCAGAGACGAAGAGTTTCTTCACGGATATTACATACTGTACACGCTCTTTGGTCCGATTAAGTGGAATTTTGGTCCAAATAAGCGAATAACAAAAAACTGTTTAGGTCTGTTAAACAAATAAACCCCACCACACCCTGTTACCTTCTCTTTTAGGCTGAGAAGGTGTAGCTGTGAACCTCACTGGCGTTTGTACTGGGACACAGCTCTTAATCGTTAATTTCAGGTGTTCAAAATTTCAAAATGTTCAGTAAATACAATAAGGGGTATTTACTGGTCCGAGTACTTTTGTTTCTGTTGTGAATTATGAACACTTCAATTTAGTGATTGTTAGAATTTTTTCTGCTCATGCTGGGACAGAAAAAAAGGGTAATGGGAACCTCGAATGGTGATGTGGCGTAAAAAGAATGCAATTTCACAGAGCCATCAAGCTAATCATAGCACATTAAGGTAACAGAGGGAAATGTGGAGTCTAAACAAAAAAAAAAAAGGCTGAGGCGAATGGACAGGTTTGTTTTTTCGTGTTTGGTATTTGACTGTTTTTTACGAAGTAATGGGGTGCTTTCAAACCAAACTGGGAGAACATAGGAACACTTTTTAATCCAACTTCAATAAGGGTGCCAATACTTGTGGAGCTGCCTGTATTGCTTGTCTGATTTCTCTCTTTTGTGGTACTTCACTTTCCAGATGGTGGCCTCGGATGGAATTCATCAGAGCTCTCCGGTCTCAGTTAATATCACGGTGATCGATGCCAATGACAACACGCCCACCTTCCCCAACGTTTCCTACAGCGTCAGTGTTTACACAGACATGTTGGCCGGGGAAGTGGTATTATGGGTAATCGATAACCCACTCACCATTATAACAGTCTACTTGCCTGTATTAATCGGATTTGTGGCTTTAGTTGTAATGACATGTAGAGTAAATAATTGCAGACACTTTGCACTGGGACTCTGCGGGGTCCTCATCTCAACCCGCTCAACATACGGGCGGCTGCTTTAATAGGCCAATTATTAATCTGAGAAATAGCTGTGGCAGTTAAGGTAACAGTGTGATGAAAAGATGAGAGCTAATTGGTGGTCAGCCATTTGGCACGGCGTTTAAGAAATGGTTTGATATTGAGTTTCCACTTCTTAGAGGAGGGAAGAAAGTGATGCTTAAAGGGGGAAAGTACGATGTAACAAAGCTCTAATATTGGCATACCTCTGGAAATGTAGCAACAGCGCACAAGCAGGGCAATTCATCGTCCTTTTGTGGTTCGTCCAATCCAGAGGTGCTTACAAAAATGTGGGGTTATTTTAAAGTAAATACCAAGAGGATTCCATAGGAACTGCAGGATAATCTGATCCTGTCCTGATCCTTTTGGCACTATTGGGTGACCATACACCCTACTAAACAGTCAATGTGGGGCACTCTGGTCCAGTTTGCCATGCTTCTGTTCACCCCATGAATATATCACTTGCTACTCAATCACCATAATTGAGTTTTTATCTCATTTGCATAATCAAACAACTTTCTTTGACTTTTCATTTGCTTTTCTGATAATAAAATCATACGCCTTTTTTAATCGCTTCATATTCATTTTGAAATATCCCCTAATTTTTGAGCAGTGTATAAAATGTACACAGTCTGAGCTCACTAGTGACAATGCTCATCTGTGAAAATAAATTGCAGCAGTGATTCAAAACACACTTCAAAGCAAAGAGCGCTGACTGCCATGGACTTTCCTCCAAAGTCACCTGACCTAATGCCCATCAAACATTGATGGGGGCACCGGAAAAACGTGAAGGCCAGGCATTTCAGTAACATCGCAAGATGCTGCATGGTATTCTGCGAAATCACGCTGGAAGAACATTGGATCATCAGATATTCAACAAACGCTCGGAGTCTGTGCCAGCTTGAGGGCATGCTGTCATTACATCAAAAGGAGGAACATACCAAATGGGAATCAATTCTGACATCTATAAAGCGATTCTGCTTTTCAGTAAAATTGTTATGCTGGTTATATGATTTTTGACGGAAGGATCATCGGGTTCAATTCGAGTAATGCAAAATGCAAAGTGGCATTTCACTAGTGATCTCACCATAGGACTTTTGGCCCTACAGTAATGTTTGTTGATTTTCCAAATTAAATCCTGTTCTTACATGCTCCATGGAAAACAAATGTAAATATAACAGTTATACCCATTTAATATACACTCTCAAACATTTGATTTATTTTCCACACTCCTTGGCCATTTATCAGTTCCACTTACTCATCACTAGTTCTACAATACATGCTTTTATTTACTGTTACCCTGTTCTCTAGTGGTCCGGTCCCTCACAGGACCACCACAGTTCAAGTCCTGATTTTGGTGGTGGTTCATTCTCAACACTGCACCAACCCTGACATGGTACTGGTGTGTTAGTGCTTGTTGTGCTGGTCTGAGTGGATCAGACACAGCAGTGCTGCTGGAGTTTAACACCGCAAAGTCACTGCCGGACTTGGTCCGCCAACCACAAATATCCAGCCACCATGTGCAGAGTCTAAGACTCTAGTATTGACTTTAATCAGCTATTGTAAGTTGCTTGGGATTTTATATTATAGCTAAAACCAGTTTAGATTAAATCAGGTACACAAATAATACAGCTGCACTATGTATTAGCTATTAGGATGTACGGTGCTGCCAACAGCGAGTCAACATCCTAGTGCGAATCTTATTATCGTCCTACCATAATGTTATAATATCCTAATTTCATTACCTGCTTTGTAAACATATGGCAGCATAAGAAGCTGAAGGCTATTTAAATATTAATGTAACGCTGCCGATTTGCTTTCAGTCCACTGCCTGCGATGCTGATGAGGGACCTAATGGCCTGATAAGCTACAGCATTGTGGCCGGAGCTCAGGGCCATTTCGGCATCAATAACCAAACAGGATTGATCACAGTGGAACCCGGAGTCAATCTTACAGTGGGCCGCTCCTACGCCCTCACAGTCAAGGCAGCAGATAATGCCCCGGCAGCCCAGAGAAGGTAAGCAGTCGCATTTTCTTAGTGATAAGAAAGTAAAGCTGAATGGTTTTATTCCAGCCGAATAAGCACAGCACCTCATTTAAAGTCATTAGAAGAACAACATGGATTGATTAAACGGGCCGCCAACGGAGCTACTGGTTAAAGCTCAACACGGTCACCTCCCATATCCACTGTCCCGGATTCGATCCTGACCTTGGCCTGTGTGGAGTTTGCACGTTCTCCCTTTGTTTGCATGAGTTCACTTCTGTTCCTCACACATTCAAATGATGAATGTTGGGTTAACTGGTGTGTCTAAAGTGCCCGGAATCCTGCCTTGCGCTTTGTGCTGCTGGCCAGACATGGGCAGTCTTTCGTCCCTGCCCAGGAGTAAGCTTATAAGAAAATGAATGAATGTTGAAATTGTGTCTGACAAACTCAGAGCACCTCAGAGCAGACAAAACCACACGTACCCCCTATAAAATTTGGGGCTTTCCTGAGTAAACCATGGGATTAGAGCGTCCTTATTTGAATAAAATCCTTTATAGTGTTATGAGTTACAATGCTTGCTTTGCTTCTACATATCAGCAGAACAGTAGGAGTTAAAAGATTTAAGGCGGCCACGTTTATCACTCTGGTTGGCGCTCCTGCGTTTGAATTCACCTTAGCCTCCTGGCTGCCCTCTGCCATTTTTGCACGCTGCAGGTTGAGCGTTTGATTAGATCCACCTACCTTGTACTTATTCTCCTCGGCCCTTTCTATCAGGTGCGCGTCGGTGCAATTTTCAGCACAGCGGTGGCACTGACAGAAAAGCGCGTTGCGGTACACGCGCGTTCGGCGCAGCAGCGCACTTTTAGCTCTGGGTTCCATTAAGAACTGCGAGATAAGACATGAAAAGCTACTCGAGATGAAAAAGGTGCAGCTGCGGTTTGCATTCGCAGTACACCAGGAACTCATGCTCAATTTACTAATGATACAAGTCCAATTGGCTTTTCTTCCCATTCCCGGGCACATCCCATTCATTTCAGCGGTGCAGCCAAGACGGTCCGCTGACTGTGATCGAGAGGGTGGGATAGAAGTTTAGCAAAGCTCAATTTGCTTGGAAGTGCAAATATGCGCATTCGCTGTATTACATTTGCATATTGCAGTGGTGCTTGAAAGTTTGTGAACTCTTTAGAACGTTCTGTATCCGCTTAATATAACTTAAACCATCATGCGGTTTTTCACACAAATCCTAAAAGTAGATACAAGAAAACAACCCAGCTTTTTTCTTGCTTGTTTTTTTGTCACTTTGTCTCAGAAATGCTATTGTGAATGGACTCATCATAACAGCCCCATTTGTGCTTTCACATGACCGTTAATCCCCTGCAAATTTCCCCTATTCGAATATTGCACTATATATATAATCTATAATATATACTATATTTATCCCAGTACACTGTCATTAGTTTCAATGGTTTGGCCAAAATAATACCACAAGTTATTGTTATTATTATTATTATTACTATCATTATCATTGCCATTGTGCCTGTTTGGTGTGGAAAGTGGTTGGTGAAAGATGTAAGACGTTCTGCTTTTCTTTTTGTTTGTATACTATAAAGATACAAAAGTACTCCATTAATTGTATATCTAACAGTGGCCCACGACTTGTGCACAGTACAGAAACCCATTGTAAGTTAAATGCATCACAAATTGAAGAGTTTGGTATATGTACTATATTGTACTGTATATATTTACATTTATGACAGTAAGCCGACGCTCTTATCCAGAGCGACTTACAATTCATACAGTCTTACAATACAAGCAACTGTGGGTTAAGGGCCTTGCTCAGGGACCCAACTATGGTAGCTTGGTAGCTATGGTAGCGGAGGTGGGATTTGAACCCTGGACCTTCTGGTCCAAAGTCCAGTACCTTAACCACTAGGCCACCACATATTACATACATATTATAGCCTAATCTACGTTAAACATGTTTAAAGCACTTATATTGAACTACAGTTGGGTAAAATTATTAGCACTCAGCATATTTTATAATAAAAAATAACTGACTATCATGTGTTGAAAGTGAAAAACAAAACCAAAATGGTTAGTCCATTGGTGTTGCTGCTCAGCTTAGCCAGCTGGCTGCTGCCCGAATGCCCAGTGTCTGCGGGAGAGCTTCATAGTGCCTATTGCTTGCCAGACATTCAGAATGTAGTTTCTGCTGAATGTGTGTAAACTGTTTGTGTATTATATAGATTCCTTTTGTAAAGTTTAAATACTAAAAGTAAATGATCATAATCCGGGTTGTGCATGTATTGAAAAACTCAGAGGCTCCCTGTATGGTATTTTATTAGATTGCTAATTCACCAATACGTCGCTTCAACAACTTTGTCTGTTCTGCCCTCCAAAAACAAAGTCCATCATGAAATGGTGTACCAGATTTAATGGAGAACTTTCCAGTTTTGCACTGAGTCATGACTTTAAAGTCAAGTGCTGCAGGGAAAAAATGCCTTAAGTAAGTGTTTCTTAACCCTTTCAGGACTGTAGGTTGTTTCAATCGGATTTAAAAAGTCCATTTAAAAGTATGGGACACATACGTACCTTGGTCATCAAAGGGTTAACTATCAGAAGCCGCTGAGATCAGTTCGAATGTCAACTGTGAATCAGGGCTTAGTGTCCAACTTCAGTGTTGTGAGACCTTCCTTTTTTGGCTCTTTAATTTTTTTAATTTAGTAACTAATTGTAGCCAAGCTTTAGCTTAAGGGAATTCCCAGAGGGAGCCAGGAGCTCAAATATCCTCCCTGTGGTTCTAATTATAAGCTTTATTAGAAATGTTTGTTGGATCCAAGCATGCTATGAGTTGTATGGATCAGCCCATACAGTCTCATAAAAAAAACATTTTGATATGAATGCGTTTTCAGTAAATTGCACAGTTAAATGATATAATATGGATCAACCTGAGGAATTAATGGATTTTAAATGAAAGAGAAAGGCAGCAGGTGTGTAATTATTTGGGTCTGCCAGATGGTCCTGAAATGGCCAGACTGTTCATGATCAGAAGCTTTTTTTCCCTTTGTTTTAAAGATCGCCCTTGACTCTCTCTGTATGGCATTTTATTAGAGCATAAAGTCACGCTCCTGTTGCTACAGACTGCAGTGCATGCTCAAGTCTGGGTTTCCTCCTTTGATCGCGCAATGCCAATGCAAATTTCTTTGTGTCATTTTTCCCAGTGTTTTCCATTTAGATGAAAGTCATAGACTGCATTATTCTACGCCGTGTCTGATTGGCATAACCAGATGTTAGCGAATAGAAATCCTCAGGCATGAAGAGCTTTAACGTTTTACGCTCCATAAAACAAACGACTTCCCAAGATCTCTATGGAAAGCCAACCTGCACCTGTTCTGTTTCATTTCTTGTCATTCAGGAGCTCCATCACTACTGTTTACGTCGAGGTGCTGCCCCCAAACAACCAGAGCCCGCCACGTTTTCCCCAACACCACTACAGTCTGGAGATAAGCGAGTCTATGAGGAGCGGAGCCACCATCCTCAACCTGCAGGTCAGCTTCACTACACAAATCAACAAGCAAGCAAGCAATTACTGTTGTAGTAATGAAACAAGATCATGGGGTAAATTTCTCTTTGTACTCATACTGGCATCCATAGATAATAGATGGACATTTATAATATGTCTGAAATGTCTTCATAGCCTTTCACTGTATTCACATTGTGTTATGTTGAGCATTGTTCATTCATTTATTCGTTGTCTTATGTGCTTATCCTAGTCAGGGTCGCGGGAGAGCCGGCCCAGGGTGCCAATCTTTTGTTGGACACCCACTCTTAGACACTCAAAAACATATTCACACCCTAAGTGCACTGTGAAAACACCAATTATCCCAAAAAGCATATCTTTTTAAGCTAAAGTACCTGAAGAAAACTCATGCAAGCACAGGGAGAATATGCAAACTCCACACAGGTCAGGTCAGCACCTGAGCCCAGGATCGGGATCAAACGGAATCTTGGACCTTTGCGGCAGCAGTGCTAACTACTGCATCAACCTCTACGAGCTCCCTCAGTATTTCCTAATGACCAAGCAAGAACAGAATTTCAAAAAGAAAATAAAAATTTTGGATGGGCATAAGTATTCAGACCCTTTGCTATGACACTTGAAATTCAGCTCTGGAGACCTTTCATTTCTCTTAATCTTCTTTGTGATGTTTTAGCATCTTGATTAGAGTCCGTCTGAGATACCACCACTTTCCTATTGAAAAAAACCCTAGGAGTCAAATATGGGGGCTTTAAAGATGACCGCTATGTTCCGTACCCTCACCGATTACTTGCTGGGGTAATCAGATATATCATTTTTCCCTTTGTAACTTTTGACTTACCCTGTATATAGTCATAAATGCTACTGTAATGCCAATACAAAGGGTATTTCCACAAAAAAACAGTGTGCAAACGATATGCAAATGTGTGACCAGCTAGGCAGAAGAAGTGAAACAATAATAATATGCTGCCACCTCATAAATAAGCAAGTAACATTGAAATCTATTAAAATAAATGAGTAAAATATGGTAATTGGAGTTCAGGACAGCACTGTATAGTGTAATATCAGATGTTGGGCAGTGGTGCAGTGTCTTTGTTGGTTTGAGCCTCTTTGCAGAATTAAAAGACTAGGACTGTGATGTCCTAGTGGCTAAGGTGGACTATGGACCAGAAGAAGAAAACCGACAATTGCTTGTATTGTAAGACTGTATTAATTGTAAGTCGCTCTGGGTAAGGGCGTCTGCTAAATAACGTAAATGTACCAGACAGATTTGTATTTTCTATCATATTAAATGATCATTTTAAGACAGTTAAAGCAAAAAACGTTAATTGGAAGGAGATTAAATGGAGCATACCTATACATGAAGATAGTGGGTTGAACTTTACCTCTAAACCAACTCCAGCTTATCCCTACATGTTAGATTTACACTATTTAGCTTAAATAGACTTGTTTTTTTGGTGCCTGGCTCACAACTGTACATCTAACTGTCTCAGGCAGTCTCGGTTCTAAAAGGCAGCGAAAGAAAAGGAGTGATTGATGAGGAGGTGGCTATTGTCTGTGCTCCTTGTTTTTAGGTGGTAAAGATGTGTGGGTTTCAGTGATTCATTTGGTAGTAGGGGTGAAGCATGGAAACTGTTTCTGAAAAGTATTCTCTGTGAAGAATAAAGAATTAGTCATTCACAACGAAGCGAGCCTTATTACGCAGTTATAATGAGAAGTAATGAGCAAATGGGGTTACTCACTCCAGAAATACTCTCGTTAAAAACCCAATCAGTATTTGTAATTAGAACCTACGCCAACCGCGATTGCCCTTATACCAATGTAGCAGATGGGTAACAGTGTACGTGTTTTTATTATTGCATCATAGCGGGATTAACATTCAAATGAAGCCACTGGTTACAGTAGGCCTGCCTGCACAGCCGTTTCGGTTACTGCACACAGATACAGTTCACGCTTGTCTAGGGAGCACCCGATAACCAACAGCCTGTGGTCAAATTCTGTAGCTGTTATGTGTGATGAAATATAACCTTCTTCCATGGCACTCGGCTTTGCACTTAAATAATACGCCCATGGAAAAAAACGGATAATAGTTCCTTTTGATTTGTTGTTCGGCAAAGTTTAGGCATCTAAAGCAGGGTTTCGATCCAACGTTTTGCAAATGTTATGCACATTTATGAAATTTCAGCAGAAAAAAAAGTTTCCATTTGGTACAGTTGAGCGAAGAAACTTTAGATGATGTAGGGTAAAACGGTCTTACAGTTTGTCTGTCTTTTAGAGGAATAACCTTTACACTTTTGCGTTGCATTCGGCAACATCCAACCTCCCACTATATCGTGTGATTGTTCCGTCTATCACAGCTTTATATGTCAACAAACCCTTTTTCACATTTCAGCTTGAACTTTTCCACCTCGTCCTACCGTAAAACCTCATCGTGTGCCCTATATTTGGGTATTTTTTGAATTTTTGAATTTTCTTTCCACACAGTTTTTCTTTGGTGGATGCAAAACCCACTAAAGATCTGATTAAAACTAGACTATGTGGCCAAAAGCTTGTGAAAACCACTTTTTTGTTCGTTATTCCAGTCACTGCAGACATTGTTCCACTCTGGTTTGCCAACGTTGATGGAGAACTTGGCAGACTTGCACTGAGCCTTAATAAATAAAACAATACAATTATCTTAGACAAAAACATGTTTTTACTGACTTTCCAAGCTAAAAAATACAAAATACTTGCAATCACAACTATTTTTTCACCACTGAAAAAGGCTGGTCATATAACTTGATGAATTCAATTATTTTTCGGGTTATATGCTCAGCCTTCTGACTGTCACGTTCATACGGGCGAGTGTTGGCAGGTGTTAATTGCCGTCTGACTAAAGCAACTCCGGGTGCCTTTATTTTTACTATATCCAGTGAGCCTCAAACTCACCATACTCCACCTATTCTTTGTTCTTTAAATAATGTATTAAATTAGAATTGTTGTAGCATTTTAACCCATTAACTGGCAAATTGTTTTCTGAACATTTTTTACTTTATTTCTGTCCGCCTACATCCCATCCCATCCCATCAGTAGGCAAGTTAAAGCACCCGATTGGATAATGGATTTTAATGGGTTAATGTGCTTCCCCCGCGAGGTTTTTTTTTGTTGCATGTGCAAACTTTGCATTACTCTCACAGACTGTGTGACCAAAAGGGTCACAAGGGTATCTATATATCTATATCTAAAGATATATATATATATAATGTTATCTGAAGCTGTGATGTGTCCAAGGACCGTTGAAAAAACAACCAAGATTTATGCACATGCATAATTATTGATATTGCACTGCTCACAAAAATTAGGAGATACTTCTAAATGAAATATCACAAAGAAATGCCCCTTTTTTGTGAGCAGTGTACTATCAAATACTTAATTAATTCTTAATAAATTCTTAATTAATGACCTTGCATGGTTTTCTCAGTATATTAATAATAAGTTTCCCCTCAGGTACAGAGCTCATGATTAAAGGTATGATGTGTCATTTGCAGGCAGCAGACCGGGAAGGAGATCGCATCACATACAGCATGCTGAGTGGAGATCCTGATAACATTTTTAAACTCAACCAAACGTGAGTCTCCATAGAAATGACACTGGATTCATGGCAAATAAATCAGGGCTGAATGAGCGAACTTTAGATGTTGCAAATGACTCCCATTTGGTGGTTATTGTGTTGTTATTGAGTTATTGTTATTGTTTACAACCTTTTAATAATCCCATCGTAATTGTGTTAACAGCATGCTCAGATTTCTTAAATCCTGTTAAGATATATTAATTTGATTAGGAAATCCTTTACGGAGAGCTGGATTGTAGCTGGCTTGTATGATCCCCACTCTGACTTCTATAGGCAATCTCAGTCTGCGCATGCACGCAAGCATCCTGAAAAGCGCTCGTTGCCAGAACCGAATATTCCATTCGACATGGAACTTATTTTTCTATTAAGGATTCTAAGTATATTGATAGTTGCAGGTTTCTAAGGTGTAGCTGCTTATTTGGGCTGATCTCTAATTATATCCATCCAATACTCGTTTGGTCCAAGCTGTATAGGATAAAGGAAAACGTACATTATTGTTTTGTACAGATCAAGTGGTCACTCTGTGATATTGTAAAGGGTCACCTGTTATGTGTTTTTTAGCCAGTTTACCTCTTTTAAGCTTTGTTAACATAGACCTTTGTTGTTACTTGTTTCTCATGCGGGATCTGACAACCCTGGAATTAAATCTAACATCCATGGAATGGCTACCAAACAGTTATTGAGGAGACTTTGAAACACAGTATATGCTAGAGGAAATGGAAAATTCAAATTACGAATAATAATGTACAGCTTGTCTCGTAATGTAATGTAAATTGAAATAATCTGTTCCAGACCCCCAGAAAATCCACACCGTATAAGGCATTTTTTTGCATGAATGCAGTTATATTGTACATGTACACACCCTGATTTATAATGGAGATCAGACAAATCCGTCATAATTTAAACTCTATTTTTAAAACATGAGATGAAACTCATGCGATGAGTTTAATATAGTCTGTATTGTATCATAGTACAACAGTTGGCGAAAATCATTGAAATGAATTGAAACAAGGGTACAAATGTAAAAGCACTTAATCTACTGGTTGACTTTAGACTCTAGCATGTAATGCTAACAGCTCAGTCTGAAAGGCAAGAGAATTCAGTACCCGTCTGTAAGTATGAATAAGGCATGTACAGTACATCAAGGTTTTTGAAGATTTGCATCCCGCCTTGCTCTTGCAGCATGTTTCGTCTTGTGTTTCAGAGCTTTAGTACTAACCCCCAGACACAGTATTGCTTATGCTAGTTTGAGATTTTTCATCTTTGTGGATTTTAACAAATCTTTGAAGTAAAGGTGACAGCCTCCCCGGGTGGGAACAAGGTGTCTGTAGCATCCTCAGACGTTCCCGTATTTTACAGACTATTAAATAAGTCTATAGTTACATTTGGTTACATCCTTACAGCACCATTTTTGGTTAACATATGCCTGTCACATTCTCCTGCCATATAGGAATAAAGACTAGTTTGCGGCGCTCCCTCAGTGAAACCTCTGTCTTGTTACATCTCTTATAAGAAATGTATTTGGGCATATAGGCTAGTTATAAATAAAAGTTTCACCAGGATGTAGTTTTTAGTACATTTAGGCGCATTTTAACGGCCGCATTACGTTCAATGGAACGAAATTCTTTGACAGGACATTACCGTAGTCACAATCTTTTTGGGCTACTGTAATGTAAATATGAAGGGTATTTTCACAAGAAAAGTGTGTAAACGATTTTTATCTTACGTAAATGTGGCACAAATGCCTCTGAAAACAAAAGTGTTACGCTACACTCTACACAGCACCCAAATATCACTCATAAAATACACAACACAGTGGTTCTTCAGCCTACTGATGGTTTAATTCTTCTTTTGCTCTTATTACACTTAATGGTCATCAAGTCCACAATTAAACAGTTTTAGGTACAAAATCACAGGCGTTGTAGGAAAAAAAATATAAACATAAATGAATGTACCGTACCTCGCTGGCTGCACACAACCAAGATTGAACGAGTCCACTTAAAGGAACACTATTTTCCAGGAAAGGCAACACAATATCCCTTTTTAAACTTGTAAGACCTTTGGGCAAAACCTTTACCTTTTCTTGTGTCTTCTTGGCAGAGAAATTATGACACCCAAAGGTGTGCAACGTAGACCATAAAGGAAAGTAGTTAATGCAAAGTTTCAATACTAATAAAAATACGTTAAATAAATAAAAATATAAACAAATACTCAATATGTATCAAAAAGTATTCATATCTAAATTACGTTTAATAAAACAGGACGTTGACCAGACAGTATGATACCGGTCACACCGTAGTATAGATACTTATTTTATATAGTCTTAACAATAACACTATGTATGAAAACATTTTGTATTGTACTGTATAATACACAGGTTCTCATCTTTAGCAACTTTTCTCAAATTTGAAACACTTTCCGATAAAAGTTGCACTTACCAGTTTCTGTCATTCAGACATTTATTAGATGTATATAAGACAAATTTCTATTTCCTACTATAGGAATGTTGATCAGATGGCTTGTTAAACGGTGCATACCTGTGCTAATAAATTCTGAAATCTATCTCATATTAATTGGAAAAAATACAGTATTGAAACATTTTCACCACTGGTCTCAAACTTTTGGCTCAATACAGGTGGCCTGTATATGTTTTAATTAGGATATTTGTTTTTATATTACTTAGGATTAATTAGTTTTGTTTGTTTTTACTGCAAAACCTTTACTGTTTTATTTTCATTTTAGATATTTGCTTAAAATGACCCTGAATTGGATTAAGTGGATAATGGTAGCAATAATAATAGTAGTAGTAGTAGTATTTATAAAAAAGAGCTAGTTAATGACATACTGCATCAGTAAGTTGAGCTGAATTGTCTCGCCTCTGTGTTTTCACTTGAGCCTCCACTTGATTCTTTTTTTAGATACTTCTTAGCTAAAAGAAGCACATCTTTTTTGCCATGTGAACATGGTGGTGATTGTTCGTCTCTAAAGTATGCTTAAAAACCTAAATAAGACCTCATTGCTTCTGTGTTTCACAGGACTGGGCTACTGCTGCTTGCGAAGACGCTGGACAGGGAAAGCACGGATCACTACACCCTGTCCATTTCTGCCTCTGATGGCAAGCCAGATGGGGTAAGAACATGGCTAATCAATAAATCACATGGCTCCGCAGAGAATCATGCCTCCTTGAATGTAATCCTCATTCCAGCAAGAAGCTAATCAACAGACTTCAAGCAGAGCATGAAGAAAATGAACCATAGTGCTGTTTGCTAGCGGTTTTGATAGTATGTTAGGTTTAAAAATGTCCAAAATAGCGCCTGTCCTACTAGACTGCTGTTCATTCTGTCGCAGGCAGGACTGCAATAGGTGTGTGTCATTCGACAACGATTGGCAGGGATTGTGGTGGCGGTTAAGGTAGTGGACTATAGAATAAAGGGGTCTAGGGTTCAAATCCCACCTCTGCCAAGCTGCCACTGTTTGGTCCTGGTCCCATAATTGTTAGGATTGTGAGACTGTATTAGTTGTAAGTCACTCTGGATAAGGGTAAATCAAAAGTCACAGGACATGTCACGTGCTGCATTGTGAACTTTTTACAAAGGCTGCCCAAACCATTGTTTAGGTTTCATTTCAGCCTAGCAGATAAGGTACTGAACTCTGGAGCCGATAGACCTGATTGTTCAGGGTTCAAGTCCCGCCTGTGCCAAGCTGCCACAATTGGGTCCTTAAAAAAGACCCTTAACCCACAATTGCTTGAATTGTACGACTGTATGTGAGTTGTAAGTCGCTCTGGATAAGGGCGTCTGCTAAATGCCGTAAATGTAAATTGTTGGTTGTGGTCTTCAGACAATCACCACGTCTAGGCTTGTCGTCCACTTTGAATTTGGTGGTTTCTCTAAATTTAACTCTGAGGGAGAGAACAGTGCTGTGTGAATTTGGTTGATCTTTCTGGGTTTGGATTGAAGTCTGCAGATACGATACGGCAGCTGCGTTCCCCGGACATGAGAATCAACAAATGATTTGAACTTTGTGTCAATAACTTTTGAACCACAAGAGATATTCCAAATCAATTTCTGAGACAATTCTGGTCTTCTTTGCTATGCTTCATGACCCCTTTTCCATTGGAAAAACTTGGCCGTGATCCAATATGGCCTTTTTGAAGATAGTTCCAGACAGAGCCTTAAAGATAGGTCCCCTCTACCCCCTGCATTACTTGCTGGGGTATTCAGATGTGTCATTTTCCCTTTTTTTCTGAATTAAAATTGTCTCCTGTGGCTTTTGACTTACCCTGTAGATTCAACAGAAGCATTTGTTAGTACCAATATAATATTTGCGACAGTAATAAATGCTTTGCTGTCCTTCCTGAGCTGGATTATTCCACTTTGCCTGTACCTTGTTCCCTGCTGTGCATTGTGTCTCTTGCCGAAGGCTTGTCATGATTGATCTCGATAAAGTCTTACAATGGTGTGATAGTGCTGTGATGAGGGAGATAAAGGAAATGACTTCGAATTTTCGAGCTCGCCTTGGTCATCTCAGGCCTCCACTCAGGCGAAATTATTTGCAAACCTTTTTTCAGATAAACAGATGCTTATCTTTGTAGTATTCAGTCAAGGTGTCATGGCAACTCCGGGTTTAAAATTACTTACCTACCTTCCAGGTCGACTACACTGCTGGAAAATGTTCCCTAAGGAACAGTATAAATGAAACCTGAAAAGTACAACTGTTGGCCCTAATTACTGTTATCTAACAAAAAGGAAAAAAAACAATACTTTGAAGATATCTACTCATTTGGCCGTAGTGCTATCCAATGCGACTAACAAGTGGGCGGATTTCAGGTTAAGAGTCCTGCTTATAAGTCCAGCAGTGGTGTCCAGGATCTCTTAGCCAGACCACATCAGAGGACGGTGACTACTTGGCCATTACTCTTAACCCCAAGGCAGTTGAGAGAGATGGCTTCAAACAACCTTTGAATATTTAGACATAAGATATTTACCAAAAGTCATTGACAAAACCCCATGAATTATCAAGATACTGAATTTAAATACTGTATTTGATACTGAATTTAAACTACTTTCCAGATCTGCTATACTGTCCAATTCTTTAGTGTTTAATATAAAGTACCCTCGGAGGTACGATTGTGTACTACATTTAAACAGTACAGTTGAGAGTTAATAGTCTTGTTCGAAGACCCAGCAGCTTGAAAGGCGCCAAGACTTGAGCTCTCAGTCATTCAGTCAGCAGCCCAGACTCATAACCACAAAGCCCACACTGTCCAGCCCAGTTACTACCATTTATCAGACACTGACTGAAAAGCCTTATCATCTGACCTTCAGTTTGACGACCAGCTGCCCGACAGCTAATATTTCAAGTTAAAGACCCAAAAGACAGGCAGGATTTAACCTTTTACTGTTGCTTTAGCATATTGACACAATGACCTTTACATAAAGCGAATTCAGAATTCCACTAGAACCTAATTGAGTTGTTTGAAAGTTACAATTTTTGGATGCTCCCTTGGCCCCAGCAGCCAATTTAAGACCTTTGCGTTGCCTCCAGAGGAAATACTGTACAAACTTGCACAACGTGACTTTTTCTTTGATCATTGATCGCCAATTCAGAGTCACAATAGGTCTCACTCGGTGCAGTTCTTGCATCTACAGTACTGTATTGTTGGTGCAAACAAGTCCCCGATGGGTCCTAAAACGGTTAGTATTGACAGCCAGCCAAAAGGAAATCAGGAACTGAATCCACTTTAGATACACCAATTAACCTTACATGCATGTCTTTGGACTGTTGGAGAAAACACAAACCCACACAGACATGGGGAGGACGTGCAGACTTCACACAGAAGGGACCCAGGCCGCTCCACCCTGGGATCGAACCAGAGACCTTTTTGCTATGAGGCAGCGGTGCTACTTACCGAGTCACCGTGCTGCCCAGAACCTTTACCATACTCCATTAATGCATATAATGCCTTATATAGTGTGGATTTTTTTGGGTCTGGAATGGAATTGTTCATTGTTCATTATTCCTTATGGGTAACATTTACACAGTAATCGTCATTTTCAGTGTTTGACACCCCTCAGTTCACTCTAAATTCAGTGTATGGTATAAATTGGGACTACCTTTACATGACTTTCACACAGCCAGGAATAGTCTAAAACCTCAAACACTGAACCACCAACTACTGCTGTTACCTTTTATCTAACATTGTTCTAATTTTGTTTACCCAGTACTGTGCAAATGCTCTCATAAATAGGTACTAAGAAGCCTTCTTCTTTGACCTTCAGCTCACGCTCGTTGCCTGACATCACATTTTTCACGTTAAAAAGGCTCAGAAGGTGAGCTGGTTGCCACTTTTTGAATTGCCTTAGTGTGGTAATGCTATGACCTTTATAGAAAATAAAAGCAAATTTCCACGTGCCAGATCAGTTTGGTTTTTCCCTCACTGGACAAGAGAAACTACACTGCTCACAAAAATTAGGGGGTTATTTCAAAATGAATATGAACAGGATCCCACAAGAACTGCTGAATAATCTGATCCTGTCCATGCCCCATCACTGTCAGCGTGTTTTGGCACTCTTGGGTGATCATACACCCTGCTGAACAGTTAATGTGGGGGCACTCTAGTCCAGTTTGACATGCTTCTGTTCACCATGAGTATATCGCTTGCTACTCAATCACTTTAGTCTTAAACAATCTTGTTTGCCTAATCAAACAACCTTCTTTGATTTTCCATTTGCTTTCCTGATGATCTTGTTTAATGAAATAAAACCACGCTTCTTTTTTATTCGTTTCATACTCATTTTGAAATAGTCCCTCAGTTTTGGGAGCAGTCTAATTCAAAGCTTTCTCTTGCATCTAATGTTCTTCACAAAAAGCAATCCAAATACTTTAAAATAGTCTCCCCTGAATACTCAGTATTCCAGAGAATTATCTGGCTCAATTCTTGACTGCCACTGCAAAAGATTTGAGAGACTTTGAGGACCAAACAGTGGCAGCTGAAAACCCTATTAACCCATTAACTGCCAAATTTTTTTCTGAACATTTTCTACTTTATTTCTGTCCACCTACATCCCATCCCATCCCATCAGTAGGCGGGTTAAAGCACCCGATCCCCAAATGGGGATCATGGTTTTTAATGGGTTGAACACAAGAAAAAATGTACATGTATTTATTGAAGGAAACAATTTAGTATTCGATATCTGGAACTTGTAAAACATGTGAACCTCTAGGATTAGCTTCCAGTCAATGGGATGACAATGAGTGAGCTCACTGTATAGACAATATTAGACACCTCGGTTCATGATACATTTGATATCCGCAGTTCTGGAACAAATAAATTGATGAGGTAGCACTCAATATTTTTACTTGCATATTTGTTTAATTTAGTTCTCTTTACATTTGTGCTCCTTTAAGACTTACCTGAAAATGTTTGTTTTTGGACAATTCTTAAGGGCTGAAAAAATTAAAACACAATTGTACACAATTCTTTCTGACCTCTAGCTTTCTGACCTCCAGGTTGATGTCTGACTCAGTTTTGCGTTAGGGGCGCAGGGGATGGCCACGGTCCACGTTTTAGTGTTCCTGTTGTACAGCCACCAGCATGACCGAATGGGGTTCAGGCTAGAGGACAAACTTTTGGTTTGTTTTTTTTTTGGCAGAAGGATTAAAGTGTATGAATGTCCTCTCTTGCATGTCTCCCTTTATTCCCTCCTTATGAAGATCAGATCTCGATGATCTTGTCGCCTTTAGAGGAAAGTCAGACGTGCACCATTCAAAGGCAATTCAATCGAGGTCTATCAAATATTGTGATGACCTTTCTTACACCCTTGTTCATTATTTAATTTATTAAAGAGGCATTTCCAGAATGCTTAATAGGATATTTATGTGAATCCCTGTGATTCCCCACTGGCAAAGCTAAACTACTTTCGTCTGCCCGTGCAGGAGAGGAATCGAGGGGCTTCTGCTGCACACTTCACATAGTGGGGAACACAGCAGGGAATCAAACCAGACCTACAAGACATGCTCTGATTTCGTGCTTACTTCCTGGGGTGCTACTTTTTACTCTGCTGGTACATTTCCACCGAACCACTTCAAAGGCTCAGTGGGAGCCGTAGTGAGAGGGAATTGTGGTCAATCAAAATCTTCCTAATCTAGCTCCTTGTTGACGAAGTTATTATTTTTTCGACGTTTATTCATTCAGTTTTATGCCAGCTTAGCAGGTAGCAGGTGGAACAAAGTACATGGCAGGAATCAAACCTAGACATGCATACAGTAGGACAGTTTGGAGAGACAAACTGACCTAATATACAACACTATCTGGGCTGGAAACTGGAGTAACCAGAGAGAACTCAGGGTTAGCATGCCATCTGCACACAGAGTCCTGTAGCGTTAAGGGTGAAATGGCCAATGTTGGGGTACTTACACAAAACAAGTAATCCATTACTGATTTCTCAGTCTTTAATTAAAATTGTAATGGGGATTACTTTACTTGTTACTTCCTTGTATCTAGAGAAACAGATGGACTCTGGTGTGTATTTGTAGAACTACAAAGTGCTTCTGTAAAGTGGAGCGGTTAAAAATGGAACAAGGAGGTGTACTTAATATTAAGTTGCATGGTTCAAGTTGTTAGAGCTGTCGCATCACAGCTCCAGAGATCCCCACTGTGATCCCAGACTGGACTTTACCTTTGTGGATTTTGTTCTCCCCCTGTCTGTCTGGGTTTCCTCTGTGTGTTCCAATTATCTTTTACATTCCGAAGGCGTGTTTGATCAATTGGCATCTCAAAATGTCCCAACGGGTCTCTAAAATGTATTGGCACCTTGTCTAATCAGTCCCTAATCAGTGTTGTTCCCAGTGGACTAACTGGTCATGACAATACATTCATTGATGGTGATACAGAAAAGGCATTAAAGTAATCAATTAATATATAAATAAATGATTTCAATATGTTTAACAACCCAGATAAAAGCCCCTTTAATTCAATTGCTAGCAAACCTGAGAATAAAATGGCAAGATATTTACATCAATAGTCTAGTAAAATGCAGTTATCTTACTTTAACAACATACAACTCTTAACTGGGATGCCCTCTGCCTCGTTAGGCTGTACCGTAAACTGGTGCTGACCCAGTGCTCAACAGGAGGGAGGAGGAGGGAGGCAGGAAGGCTCAGAGGGGTGCGTCATCTGGAACCTGGCTTAATCTCCGAGCTGCGACACAGACCCAGTGATTTTATTATTTTAATTCAGCAATTATAGTTTCTAAAAAAGCATAAAAATTATTTAAACATCATCCTTAGCACGTCTAGATTGGTAAGCGATTAAGCCATTAAACATCTATAAAGTCCAATTTCCATTTCAATGCTGCCAGCCTTCATCAGAATATATTCCATTAGCAGTATTGATGAAACAAAATCTGTTTTTTTGTTTACTCCATGTATGGCCTCTTAAAAATCACTGAGTTGTTTTTTTGGCTCCATTACTGAGTAATAAATAATTCCTGACTGATTTGTACTTGTATTACAGGGAAAAACTTGAATGTCATTACAAAGGTACTACAGTCGATTCCGGTTTATCGGACCACATCAGGACGCAATCGTTTTGGTCCTAATATCCGGCTGGTCCGATTAAACAAACATGCCCTATGTTATAAGACGAGACGTGCTATGTAACATATTAAACATTTATTAAACCATTATTGTGCGATTTACACGTATAGCGAATGTACAAACAAGAACTACTGTTGCTTACGAACTTTGTTCATTGAAAAAT
>JAUZSU010189181.1:0-12157 GCA_034780255.1 Parotocinclus maculicauda
ACACACACAGACACACACACACGCACACACACACACACACAGACACACACAACACACACACACACACACACACACACACACACACACACACACACATACACACACACACACATCACAATGCTCATCTACATACACAGGATGTCTCAGATGGAGGCTGGAATTCCATTAGTCTTGTTGCTAGACTTTTTTATCCTTTTCATCTTCAGCTCTTCCTTTCTCCTTAATTTTACCCCATGATCTCTTGGGCATCAGACTTCTTTGCTCCTTTTCCCACAGCTGTGACTGGTGTTTATTATTACTTGGACTAAGAGAAGCAAATTTCAAAAGAATCAGTCAAACAATTTGCATTATGTAATATTCATTGATGATAAGCAGTCTATAAATATCAACTGGGAGTTGTAGTCATATGAAAACTCAGACTGAATAAGTAGTTCATTCATGCATCTACATTTAAAGATTTACCCATATGTTAGCAATTTACTTCTAGGAACCAAACTTGTGTTGCACCAAATCAAATTAGTGTTTAGAACTGTGACATGTGTTAACCATCCATCCAAATAGCTACATTCTCAGGAATATGTGGGTTTTTATAATTACGCTAATACTCACATTGTAGACATGGTGACCTATCTGAGGGTCACTTGGTGTTTGATCTGTCTATATATATATGTAGCTATATGCTTTTATATAGAATTCACAGGCTTCATTCCTACTGAGCACAATGTGGACACAATGTGTAAAAACTCATAATCCAGTGTTTTAATTGAGAAGTGGATCAGAGATGGGGATTCAGGATCACAGTTCTACATCTGGGTGGTGCTTGAAATGTCTATCATCATTATAGCATTTTCCAGGTTTACTCAATGCAGACTAGAAAGTATTTAAACAAAGATGGCAGTAATGTTTTGTTTGCACAAGATCAACATATCACAATCCGTTTGCAGGTCACAAAACAAAATTTGGTCTTCAAGCATACTAGAAAATGCCATCCTATAGGTTACTGAAGCCTAAAGAGCTCAAACCTACAAATCCCAGTGTACACGCAGGTCTTATTTGAAGATCAACATTGCACAGCACAGCTTGCAGACGTTTTTAAATGTACTTGTGCTCTTTGTTTTCATGATCCTATGGGCAGCAATAGATATTAAATGAGCTGTTCATAAATAAATGCTTTTCCTATTAATTTCTGAAACACACTACACTAAGAAGCAATTCATTTGTATTTCTTCATGTTGAAATGCACATATATTCCACCACTATATTTTTTCCTTAAATTAAAATTCAAGAACATTTTCCATGTATTTAGATATACATGAAATACACATGATTGTTAAACCAGAAGCTTATAGAAGAATATATAATATTTGTTTTATGAATAAATGGACAGATAAATGTATTATGTATTAACTCTTGCCTTATGATGTGCTTGTAGGCAGAACTTTGAACAACAATTAGGTTAACACGTCTGATCAGTAAAGCTTAGTGGGAGATATTTGGTAATTTACAGTTTACAAGCAATCAGAACAAGACACTCCTCAGACACACTCCATCAGTTCACCACAGCCATAATTTAAAGATAAATGAATTGGTGTTATTGTGTTATAACTCTGCTATATCGATATAAAGCGTGTAAATTGTGTGATATTTACATAGTTTAAGATTATTTAATACATTGAATTAGCTTTAATGTTTAAAGTTATTTGTACGTGGCATTGAGATAAAGTGAAAGGCCCAAGAGATAGGTCAGTGTGCACGGATGGAGGGAAGGAAAGAGGAGGGAGGATGGCTCAGGGTGAGATTGCTCAGGACAGAGAGGTGCCTGGAATTTTTTGGGATGGGGTGTGTTTTGGGGCGGTCGATTAGGCTCGTGTTTCAGCCGCCTTGGGGGTCGGGGGTGGCCCAACTTCTGGAGTAGCCTATACTAAGATTCATAACTGCACCGGTGGACATAAAACCGCGGAGCTCGGCGGACGCGGTGGGTGCAAACTGCGTGCAGGGTCCTGGCTTCGGATCCACCCCAGAAACACATTAAAACATCCCCAAAAGCCAAGAGACTCGCGGCGGCACTGTGCAGCTGCAGCTTCGATCGCCGATCCCGGCGAGATCTTCCATCCTGAGGAGCTGCATGTCTGATATTTAGACATGTTCAGATTTCTGGATTCACGGACTGTCCTGCTACTTGTAGCAACTCAATGTGTTTTGCAAGCCGTTGTCAGATGTCAAAGGGAAGATGACCGTAAGTTGGACTTTCAATGAAACTTTTTTTCTGGTAGAAAAATGTCTTTGTTGCTACTGTGGTGATTAGGGCAAGTCTGCGCAGGTTTAAAGCCATGGGAACTCGCACTTACTTTGTGCTTTTTACAGTAATTTGTTAGAGTCTTATTGTTAAGATGCTGTAGCCTCTGTTTCAGTAATAGCATCCGACAGAGTTGAAACTTCTTGATCTGAATAGCGGATTGACTCTGGCTGCACTCTGTAACTGAAACCTTTGCGTGGGATTCAGACTAGTGGGTATCTCAAAATCTAGCCTCCGAAAAGCTGCATCCCAAATGGCTTTAGTCGAGACATATAGTGCACTACATAGGGTGTTCAATTTATGACTTAATACCCTATATAGTGCACCTATATAGATTCCGTGAAGTTATGTGGGATTCAGGCAAGTCAGGTTATCCTCTATGTTAACTGAAGGAATTTACCTTCCCTTGCCTAGAGCAACAAAAGGATAGTGCTTTACAAAAAAACGTAGAAAGTTATTCATTTTAGAGGAATGGCCACAGGGTACATTTAGGCACTTAATCATTGAACTGCTACGTTAAAGAAGATAAGATGGTAAATATGAAAATGGCTGTTGAGAAGTTTACAGTTTGAAGCATGGTTATTTTTTAGGCTTTTGTTATAACTGGCATACTGTTCATAAAGTGTTTGTGACATTACATTGTTAACAAGTGGCCACACAATAAACATAAACAGACTTCGTAATATTTAAATCTGACTTAAATGTGGCACATTTTAAGTGCATGTGTGTGGTCTTAGTCAATGCAGTTGAATAAACCTACACCTGACTGGTTATTTGCTGAATGATGTAATTATAGCACAACAATAAGCAACACCATTGGTATTCTTTACAACACTTTGTACGTATACTTTAGTAGTCAAGTCTTACAAATAATTTTATCAATACAGACAGAAATTCTAACTTCTGATCAGGCTAAGAAGTTGAGAAAATAAGATGAGAAGATAGCTGGGCTATGCTGAGGAAATGCTTGAAAGACTTTCATTCGATGACCACAAGATACATGTGGTAATGTTTGCACAGGCCTTATGCTTTGGTCACTTTATTCTACATGCGCTTAAGAGAGAATTGATGAACTCTCTATCAACCAAGGACTCAGAGGCTACTGTTAAGGTGTCAGAAAAGTTGATCAAAAATCACATCAATTGGCTCATAAAGACACATTAGGAATTTAGGCACAATCGTACTGGATTTAACTTTATTCATATATAAGGTATATATAGGTTCATATATAAGATGTGCCATTCATATATGATTAGTGATGATCAATAGTTTAATCATGCTGTTGCAATTAGTGAATACACAGGGTAAAGTTAATATAGCATTTGGTAGTTTAAAATAACTCATTTACTGTCATGCTTCACAACAGAGCTACTGTGCTGTCAGTATTCACTGCTTCAAGGCAGTGATTTATTCAGTTGTTGCTTACTTTGCCTGCATGGATGCGCACCTGTGTTGTACCATGTCAAGGTCTAACAAATTAGGACTGACACTGGATCCAGTGAATGCTCAAATGGTGCTCCATCAGCAAATGTTCAAAGCATTTGGTATATTTGGTTAGTGGTAGGATTTGGCAAAAGAAGACCTAAGGAATGTTGTCCAAGGGGAGCAAGGCCACCAGTGGAGGCATCTGAGTGCCAGGTTCAAAGGGACACGGGAACCAACTTGAAGGAAGATTGACAGGCAGACAGGTTGTAGGTATAAATTAGCACATTGTTATATGGTTATAATGGATCAGTCCATATTCTGGCTTTCATTATTGATAGACAAAATAGTTTTGGTCTTTCCTCAGCTTTGGCATGTCTTCAGTTCTCGCATTCTGTCCCTTCCCACTGGTTTAGGCAGCTACAATTGGGCCATTCACCTATATTCGAAGTGGGAGTATCAAATGGTACTTTCAGAAATAGATGAAATACACCCCCATGTGTATGTATAGGTGAGTGTTTGTCTAAGGGCTGTCACCTCCAACCCACGGAGGTGTATTCGCACTGTGGTGGGCAAAACAATTAGATCCAGATGGAAGCTGTAAGTATGATGTGTTTGCTTAAAGCACCGGTCCGTCAATGCTGCCCTGTGTTTGTGAGAAAGACCCATTCATAACTCGTTTAGTGGATTTAGTTTCACTTGGGGACAGTCAACAAAACCTGCATATTACACTTGGTTGTAAGTCACAATTTGCATATATTCAGTTGTACAGTAACCTATCTATCATTAGTCTTAACGTTATATGTAGGTTTGTTGCAATTATACATAATCATGTCATTGCAATTATTTATGCAAATTATGATCTGTTAGAATCTATAATTCTATAAAATTTTAAATAACACAAATCAGAGTTTATTTTAACTGACTTCAATAAAATCACATTTATGGCTAATATCAGTCATAGTAAACAGTATAAATTAACTATACAAATTAACTTATCCACAGTTTCCAAAACTAATTGTAAATGGCAATGGTTGTGATTGCCATTTTAGGTTTTAGGATGAAAGAAATTCAGAAACTATTCAGAGTAGTAATTGCAATGTATACTGCTTAACAACTAACAGATTCCTTAATTATATATATATAATTGTAAATAATTGTATATAATTATATAGTCAATATAGCATTTGGTAGTGTAATATATATATATTTATTATTTAATGTCCTTTGTTATCGTGTTTTACCAAGTCTAAATGTAAGATACACTTTTGATGTCTGTAACTGGTTGTTCCTTAGAAGTGTAGTCGTATTTACACAACAACACGCTTATGTTGTTTGTATGTATGTATGATTAGCAATGAAAATGCAACCATTAAATAATCACAATGATTTATACGACTAACTGCCAGATAAAATGCCATAACAGTGACAGGCTTAGTCGTATGTGGTTATGTGCTTTACATTTCAGCAAAAGCTGTGGCACGGTACACTGCATTGTGCTTTCATTTTGCACTCATGTGAAGTGTATCGTTTGCATGGGACAAAAAGAAAATATTGACAATCTAGCATGGTGTTTTATGAGCCTGTGAGACCATCTGTATGTGCTGATTTTTCTCTTACCCTACATACCTCCTCTTTGTCGGCCCCTGGTGGTGGCTGCAGAGGAGGACTTAGGTGGCTGCATCCAAGATGGCCAGCATTACGAGGACCGAGCAGTGTGGAAGCCGGAGGCGTGTCGTGTCTGTGTGTGTGACTCGGGGGCGGTTCTGTGTGATGAGGTCATCTGCGAGGAGCTGAGAGACTGTGCCAATCCCATCATTCCAGATGGAGAGTGCTGCCCCATCTGCCCTGCTGATACTGACCAGCTTAGTGGTCCGCTTTCTCATTCACTTCTCTCTGCTCACTACAATTGCATTCTGTTTCACACACCCCTGTATACTGTCTGTTTTGGACTCCTTTGAACTTCATAAGGTCACATCCAGGCTACCTCACAAGCTTTCAAGGTGTTAAGCCAGGATGACTGTTATGTTTGGAGCTCAAAATAAACAGCCAGAGGGCAAAAAAGCTACTGTTTTATGATATCCATGAATAAAATGAAGCTTTGCTCCCACACCTAAGATCAGACTAGATCAGATAAGGTAGCACACTATTAAATTCCTGATGGCAAATTAGTGTTTCATAAAATTACATACAATATTAACAGCACAATAAGAATTGTGATAAAAAATATAAAGAATGCAGTTTAAATGCAGAAAAGAAAACATACAGCGTTTTGTCAATACATTACTGCACCAAGCATTGGAAACGGTTTATACATATACATCCAAAATTTCAAACAAAGTCATGTAAAAGATATTTATGATTTTTGTGATATATTTAGATGTCGTTTTGTCTGGTGAATCTGGCCTCATTTGGACTTTGAAATAAAACTGCAAATTATGTTTTTGGACTGCATGTGCACAGTGCATGAATAAGTATAGGACTACAATTTTAGACTAGAAAGAGCCAAACCACATGGTTTAGTAGTATGGATCTAATTTGGGCATGCTACTATGATTGAAATAGTTTTTAAACACATTTTGATCATAGAAACCATTCTCATTTGCAGGGAGCAAAACATCATTTTAGATTTTACAAAAACAAACAAAGGAAGTTGATTTACTTCAGAGAGCTGATTCATTTTATCATGGACTATGTTTGGAAAAGCTGCAAAAGCTAAAGTATTCTAACTGTACAATGTGTGTTTAGGCTTTATGCTGATATTTACATTGGTCTCTTGCACTTGGGTATGTTTGGAGAAGAAGGTTCGAAAAATCCCTCTATTAAACTGAGAAAAGAGGCCAGTGTAAATGTGTCAGATCTGTTAGATCTATCATAGTGTGAGCTGATCAGTGAATGGTCTCAGTTAACAAAGAGTCAATTAAGTGATTAATTCCCACAAATGCAGGCATGCTTTATTAACTTCCTACAACCTTTACATATACAATAAGAAATACAGACCTGATTTAGAAACTGTGATGGCAATAATGAGGCCAGCTGCCACTCTCACTTTCTAGGTATGTTGACATACAACTGAGAGGTTTTATCTCATCTAAAAACATTTTATGCACAATGCTGCTCATTAAGGCAAACCAGACATCACTTCTTGTTTAATTGTGCATAAAAAGTTTTTTTTTTCAGACATTGATTCAGGGGTCATGCAAAAAGCTTATCATATCTTTACCATTTGCAAAATCCCAAAAAATATTTTTTGTTTAAAACATAATGCTTTTTGCTTAACTAAACAGCAAATTCTCATTCTCTGTTGTACTTCTGTCACAAAGAATGAGTGGTTCAGGACATGGTTTAATTGCTACAAAGGTATGTCAACTGAACCATTGCTGCTTCTACTTCTCCTTGAAACACTAACTCAAGCAGAATGGGTTCAGCGGATGATGGGGGCATGGTGCACTAATTAGTGTGATGGGGTTCAGTTTTGGAGTTTTAAGCCCTTGCTTCATCCTGTCCAGACACTTGATTTGTTTCGTCAGGCAAAGGAAATGTATGGTCATAGAAATACCCAGTTTTAGGGTGGAGGCATTCTTTAACATTTCCCATGAATATTGATTGAACCATAAATGTGCCATTTTTCTAAAAATGTCATTTATATGAATTTGTTGTGTTGTGATGGTGTTTTAATGCTCTGTTTTCTACATTTCTTTTGCTGTAAATGGACTACAGAGAGAATTGCCAAGGTCAGTGCAAAATGGCCAAATTTGTATTTTCATATTAACTTAAACTAATAATGATGGATGGATAATGGATAATGATGGATCTGGAAAGATAATGTTTAAAATTATACAACAAATAAACAAATACATTATTATTTAAAATTATTTATCCCTCTATTTTAAATTTCTTGTCTGATCTAACTTTCCATTCTAATGCCTTTTATTACAGGGACAAAAAGGAGAACCTGGAGAGATTTTAGATGTAAGTTTATTCATAAAAAAATGTGTAAATCTGCTATTTTGTTAGAATGTTGTGGGTGACATCATCCTGTTTGATTTTGAACACTTAATGATGGTAGATGATTCTCCATATTGTCAAGTAGAAAAAAAACATAAAATTACATAGTTAGAATATTTATGCCTGCAATATATGTAGTCAAGTAGTCAGTATGTAATGTAATTTGTCCTTATACATTTAATTTACTTAAATTGTAGAGTCATTGGAAGCAAACAGAATAACCACGATTTATCATAGCTGTGGTTGCTTCAGGAATTGTATTAATGTTGTAATAATATACATTTGTGTTTTTATGTAGGCTGTAGGACCAAAAGGACCACCTGGACCCATGGTGAGACATTTGGGGTTTATTAGTCTAATTGTCCTGTTATTAATGTGAGAAAGGCTGTCCTAGTGGCAACGTGCAGTCTAAAATATGTCCACCAGGGGACGCCATTGATTTTCCATTAAAGGGCTGCCTTTGGCTGGTAAAATGGACATATTCTTAGACAGTATGTATGTATGACTGAACTGTTACTGTTATAGAGTTTGTATGGATTAAAACGTCTTTTTCTTGCTAATATTTAAGGGACCATCAGGAGAGCAGGGCCCACGTGGCGAGAGGGGAGCTAAGGGTGAGAAGGTAAGACATTTTGGATTATTAGATTTTTCCAGTTTGTGCACGAGAGGTTAGTAGTGATGAACCAGACGTAATTCTGTGTAATTAGTTAGTATGCTAGCAGGGGCCATGAGGCTGAATGCATTCAACAGGATCTTGTCAAGCAAAGTCATTTTGATCGTTTCTGCCTTCTGCTTTCTGTTCATTCATTTCTTAGGGAAATCCAGGCCCAAGAGGAAGAGATGGTGAGCCTGGCACTCCAGGAAATCCAGGACCCCCTGGACCTCCTGGACCAGCAGGCCCAGGCGTCCCTGGACTTGGAGGAGTAAGTTTCGTCCTCGATTGCCAATTATGCTCTTTCTTGGTCTTCTACTCTCTTATCTTCTGATTACCTTTCTGCACTTATCTTCTCTTTTTCCTACACTTTCTTTGTTTATATTATCTCCTTTATTTTCTTTCAATTTTTTCTCACTTTTCTTATTAAATTTTTTGCTTTATTTGTTCTATCATAACTGCTCCACACTCCCTCACTTATCTACATTCCACTCCATCATATTCCTGTCTTCAGCTCTCTTCTGTATTTTGCCTGCTCTCATCCTGTCTTTCAGCTTTTTCTCTCCTCTCCACTTTTCTGTCCCCATGTCTATTCTCTCATCCTCTCCTTGCTCCAGTAGACAGTTGCTAACTGTCTTTACACAAATTTGTGCACCTGCAGAATTTTGCAGCTCAGATGGCTGGTGGTTTCGATGAGAAAGCAGGAGGAGCTCAGATGGGTGTGATGCAAGGACCAATGGTGAGAGAAAAACCTCCAACATTATCAGCTTACTAGTACTGTAAAATGCATAATAATAGGTGATTTTGAAATACATCCTTAGGATGTTTAGTAGATCTGACCTTGGCTTTTCCAACAAAAAAAGCTTTATTTTGAACAACTGTATTACAGGATTTTTTGTACATGACTTACTGAGAAAATTTGGTTGAAAGGTATATCACTTAGTAGTGACACATTTGTAAAATATAAGCACTGAGCAGTGTATAATGATAGCAACAATACAAAGCACTGTAAAATAAATGTAATAAGTTGACTGGTGTGTACAGGTTCAGAAAAGACCAGCTGTCTTGCAACTGACCAGTCGCATCCTTTACTGAACAAAAATCCTTCCATCCTGTTTTGAATTTGCGTTACATCTGCTGTGTAGTTGTAACACATTTTTAGGCCTGGATTTAACACAAGTCAATTTACAATTCATTTTAAATAATTGTAGTTATATGTGTAATTACATTTCTTTGTGAATCACTTAATATTACATGCAATACCATGAACTTATGTTTTTTGTACTGCAAACTGATTTAATATTGTTTCTTTCTTTAAGGGCCCCATGGGTCCCCGTGGTCCTCCTGGCCCCACTGGATCCCCTGTAAGTATTCAAATACACCAAGAAAATGACATATACCTACACCTAAGACACACCTGCAAAATTGTGTAAAACTGATTATTGATTTGTACAAAAGTGCAATTAAATTGTGTATAATTACTATGCTTTAAACTGTTTTGGCTTTAGTGTTTGGCCATGATTTTGGCTGTTTTTTATTTATTTTTAAATACAGTTTAATAGAAAGTGGATATTCGAAAAAAATTAACATATACATATATAGAACAATCAGGAATCAGGCATTAATATACCCCTGATTGAATGATTACATAGATACATGAATGAGATAAACATGAATCATAGAGTGAAAATGAATCATGTGAAAGTGAAAATCCTCCTAACGTCATTGTTTAATACGACACTTTCATCTGTTCCAAATATAGGGACCACAAGGTTTCCAAGGCAGCCCTGGTGAGGCTGGCGAGCCTGGACCTTCTGTGAGTATCACAAATTATGCCATCAAAAGATGTCAGATTGCACACAATAAACTGAGAAAAATAGGGCATACAATCACAGCTCTTACTGAAAGGCTGAAGATTTGCCAACAATGTCATTGTATCATACCTATTTACAATAATGTCTTTTCTGCCAGGGCTCCATGGGACCCCGTGGCCCACCTGGAGCACCTGGAAAACCAGGAAGTGATGTAAGTAGCTTATTTATTCCTATGGATGATATTTAGGCAGATGATGTTGATAAACAATGTTTAACTGTTACACTTATGCTTGTTTTTCTGTAGGGTGAGAACGGCAAACCTGGAAAGCCTGGTGACCGTGGACCCGCTGGACCTCAGGTAATTTAAAGTCCAACATGCCATAGTTTCCATGTGGTTGAGATCTCCATTCTTTTAAGATGCCTCTGTAATGGGCTGCCTATTTAATTTAAACAAAATTTGTGTTTGGTTGACAGGGAGGTCGTGGATTCCCTGGAACTCCTGGACTTCCTGGTATCAAGGAACACAGAGTATGTTTATATAATATAATTCTTATATAATACATGAAATATAATGCTGTGGTCTGATTGGCTCATATATCATATATATATATATATATATATATATAACAGTGAGTACTAAATGATACTTTTTCATATTTGTAGGGACACCCAGGTCTTGATGGCGCCAAGGGAGAGACTGGAGCTGCTGGAGCTAAGGTATAAAATCACAGCATCCTTCATTGTACACAGTACTATGAGCATCGTATACAGACAACACAGTGTAAAGCAAATTTGTAATGACATCAGATGTGTACTGAAAGAGGATTATTTACATTTAAAGCACTGTGCAAACACACCCAACTAACAGAAGTGTATGTATTGTCCCCGGACATACATTTTTATTCTAACATAAATAGTCCAATAGCGTTGTCTAAACTAAACAATGATATGAGCTGGCATGGCCAAAATACACAAGAAACACTACCAAAAAGTAAGAAACAAGTAAAGGAACGTTTTGATTACCTATTTGGCAATATCACATTAACATGCTGTAACTTCTGGAAAGATATATACAATCTATATAATACAAGATATGTAATCACTTTATTATGTACTTCTCCTTGCAATAATTGTTCACATTATTCGCTATACTTACCATACAGAAGGACTGTGTAGTTCTACAATCAAAGACTGTAGTCCATCTGTTTCTCTCCATACTCTTACTTTTCTCTAATGGATGCTAATGAACTGCTAAGTCTGAAACAACTGTACCAACACAACAAACACTAACACTAACACCTAACCACCACCACGTCAGTACTGAGAATGATTCACCTCCCAAATAGGATCTGATCTCTGGTGGTCCTGTGGGGTGCCTGATCATTTAAGAACAGAAGAAAGGGGAAAATAAATTATGTGGAGAAACACATGGAGTACAATCTATAAATTAGTATATATACATATACAGACACAAAACTCTAATTACAATTGACTTCATTAATACTCTACCCTACTAATGCATATAGCAAGCTGATTAACTGAGAAAAGTAGAAAAAGCTTTAAAACATTTAAACAAAGGTGGATTACATATTGGGTTTCTTGAATAATTATTAAATATAGACATAATGAAACAAGCTACCTGGTAAAACCAGCATATTTTGACCAACTTATTTAAACTGTCTTTAACTATATTAAGTATTTCATAGCTATTGTACAGGGGTGCGTTTCCCGATAACGATTGATCTTAGGGATTTAAGAACAACTTTAAGAACGACTTAACTTTAAGAACGCCATTTTTCCGACTGTTTCCCGAAACCATTCTTAGTCTCCATACTTACGAAGGACCTTTAAGTATCTCTTAGTTGGCTCCGCCCCCGTCTCTGTGCGGTATAAGGCACAGCCAGTCGAAAACTGGACCACCGATTTATATACAGTTCTTCATTATTAAGCCACAAAGGAATAATT
>JAUZSU010189192.1:0-12157 GCA_034780255.1 Parotocinclus maculicauda
TTATATTGAGCTTATTTTAAGTAGCGAAACTCCAGAAATGACCTCTTTGGGTCCAGAAAAAGGATCAGTCAGACGGTTCTGAGGAACAAGTCCAAAAGCCAGGCTCTGTCATGGTATGGGGTCAGGTCAGGGCCCTTGGTAAAAGTCATTTACGCTTCTGCAATGCAGCATTAATGCAGAAAAGTACACTGAGATTTTAGAGCAACATGATATGCCTTCAAATCACTTGGTATCCTCTGTGCCAAAACGTCTTTTAAGTGCAGGGCAAAGAAACGGCAGCATTACAAAGTTTTAAATGCTTTAAATGCGTCCCAGGTTGTTTTTGAAATGTGTTGCAGGAACGCATGATTTTATGAACCAATGAAATGAAGTTGACCAGAAAGAAAACCTGATTTAGGATTGTATTTCTCTAATATAATACTCACCCAGGTTAAAAACAGACTTTGACTTTTTTTTTTATTTCACGGCTAAATATTAAGCTTGCAATGTTTTGGATTTTTAACATTTCCTACTTGTACACAAACCAAAAGAAATGAGCAAATGAGCCACATATTTGTGTTGTTACGTGCTGAGAAAGTTATTATTTTTGTCATATTCTAATATTTTATAATGGCCTGCAGTGTTAGAAAACAAAGACTCGTGGCCTATATAATTTTTTACCCTAATTACTGCACTAATTATTGCACTAAATAGACAAAGAATTTAAGTATGTGTGTGATTTGCCAGGACGGGGCAGCACTGCAGAAATTAAAACCAGACTGTTCAGAATTTTTAGGTGGGTCATATGCCAAAAATTCTCACCTGGTCCTACAGCCGTGCTCAAACACAGCCCTGAAACACCATGAAGCTCCAGCTCATCATTTGATGTGCCTCTAATTGATCATCTGACACTCCTGTGATTAATCAGTGCACCATCAGACCAGCTGGGGCACGTTGGCAGTTCATGCATGCTTATTGGTTGGATTTTTTTGTTGGTCTCAGCCTAAAAGCCTGTGCTTCTACAGAAACAAGATAGCCACAGTTTGATCTCCAGCCCGTCTGGGAAGCACAGCGTGACAATGCCGCTGAGGTCGAGGAGGCTGTCCAAGTTACAGACAGAAAGGAAGAGAAGGTTGAAGTTGGCTCTGATCATCGTCTGCTGTGTGCTGCTGACGTTGGCAGTCCTGGCAGTGGCTCTGTACCACAGTAAGATCGGTACAGCTTTAAATGTGCGACTGAGTGCCTTTATAGTCTAGTGTGTCGACCCGAGCAGTCAGAGCAGTGGTGTTAGGCTACAAGGTGGTTTTTATTTGTTTTTTAAATGTGTGTAATTGTGCATGTACAAGTCATGAACAGCTCCTCAGTCTATCTGCTACAGTTTGGGGGAAAGGGCAGTAACTCCAAATAAACTCCAGACAAAACATTTTAACCACTGGATGAAGAGAGTACAGTGCAGAGTAGGTAAGGGTCCCTGTGGCGGCACCATAGGATGATCTTAATTTTGGCTTAATCTTCCTCTGGCACAACTAATCTTGAACTGGAAGCTGCTTCCAGTCTGCATTTCCAGAAACAAGAAGTCCAGCTCCTGGGACATCTCCAGATGTTTATGAGAGATGGAGATCAAGCATCCTCCTCTTTTCTCATGAGCGGGGTTTACTCTCCAAAGATTCTACTATAATTCTGGTTATCTACATCTTCTCGTTTTTCCAGCTGTCAGGTTTCTTAACGCCGAGTTTTACTTCTGCGCTCGGTCCCTGTCGTTTATCCGCAAGGGGAATGCGTGCGACTGTCCTGACAGAGCGGACGAGTTCAACTGCCTGTCCGGCCTGAGATCCAACGCCACTTATCCAGGTACACCAGCACTCAAAACATCCAGGTGGGCACACACAACCCTGAGCAGCGTTCTGAAACACTCTGACTACATAAACCATTCCTTGCAACCTGTGTGTTGTAGTGAGGCTGGTGGGCGAAAGCTTAATACTGCAGGTGCTTGGTAACGACAGGACGTGGAGCACAGTGTGTGCAGATAACTGGAGAGCCCAACACACCCGATTTGTGTGCCAGCAGCTGGGGTACACGCAGTAAGTACCCCACTATTTTCACAAGTAAAGCGGCCACATCCCAGACATGAGAAGGCTCCAGAGTTATTGTGTGGTGTTCTTACTTAGTGCAACATGCATACGAGGCCTGACATTTGAGGCTCGTGAGAAGAACTACGGTTAAAAAAAACTAAATGTGTAGCCTGAAAAAGGGACCCATGCTTGTACTGTATTGTACCCCTGAATCGGAGTTCTTATGATGTTCCTTTTCATGGGGTTTGTAGATAAGCTGTTCCTCAACAGAACCTCCTGAACTGTAAATTTTGGTCACGTGAAATGGGGCAACTGCTTTTTGTTCAGAAATTGACACCTGGAGATTTAAAATGGGCCTACCTGACCGTGTATGGTCTCAAATGAGCCAAACCAAGACGGGCAAAATAGTTTAACACTTTTCAACGTGTACCGTTTTGTTGTAGGAGCCCACGGAGTATCCAAGTGCCTGTTAGGAGTCTGCATCCAGACCTAAAGGTCAGGTACAGTGCTCTCCTTAATGAATCTCACAAAGCGAGTGCAAGCTTTCAGCATGTCCTCACTGTGAGGTAAATCAAGCTTGTACGACCTAAAAGTCCAGACTGTGTACTATAAGTGGACTAAGAATGTTATGTCCTTTTAGAGATCGGTGCAAATCTGGCTCGGTCATATCCCTGTCCTGCTCAGGTAAACGGGCAATGCCTGGTTTTACGTACACATTTCTGTAGCTGGTTTGGTCAGACTGGAAGGTGTAAAAGATTGGGAGCGTTTCTCTTGCACAGTGGTCAAGTTCTGCAGGTGGCAAACGTAGGGTTTCCACAGGAGACCTGGGTGTGTTTGTGTGCACGCAGACTGTGGGGAGGTGGCAGGCAAGGATCGGATCATCGGCGGCGCAGACGCGGCAATCGAATCGTGGCCGTGGCAGGTCAGTCTGCAGCGGGACAGGCAGCACGTCTGCGGAGGATCGCTCGTATCAACACGATGGGTCGTCAGCGCCGCTCACTGCTTCATCGGGTGTGTAGGCATGCGTTACTAAATGATAGAATCTCAGTCTGTTATCATTGCTGAGACCAACATGGTCGCCAATAACACATACGCAGGCTCTCATCCAGCCCTCGAAAGGTCCAAGAAGTTACAGACTGAAACCCTTTAGAAGTCAAATATGCCAGTCTCACCCAAGGTGTTCTAGAGGAACAGGTCCGTGAAGGTATTTAGCAAAACCACACGTACTCTCATTTCTCTTAGGCGAACACGGGAACCGAGCATGTGGCATGTGGTTTTGGGCCACACCCGCATGACCTCATCTGGGGCTGTTTCTGTGGAAGCCATCGTGCTCCACCAAGGCTACAGCACCGTGTCGCACGACTACGACATTGCTATGCTCCGGCTCGCCTGGGACGTCATGCCAGGAGGTGCCCCATCTCTAACTCCATATCTGTCAAACCCATATGGGATGCTGAATTAAAAGCCCTTGAAGTTTTCATACCAACCTTGGATTTTTATGTCTAGAATTAATTCACCCAGTCTGCCTTCCCCCGTACCAGCTGTCAATCAAAGAAGGGGCACAACTGGTTGTGACTGGGTGGGGCCTGCTGCATGAGAATGGTAAGTGGGTTAAAAAAGTGGTAAATTAAACATCTGTTTGAGTAATATAATAGCCCAAGTTCTCCGATGTACAACTTTCAGGTGACGTGTCAAACGTTCTGCAGAGAGCCACAGTACCTTTGATCGACAGAGCCAAATGTTCCAATGCGTCCATCTACGGGTCAGCCATCACTCCCAGAATGCTGTGCGCTGGCTTTCTCAAAGGAGGGGTAGATTCCTGTCAGGTACTTTATTCACCTTATTCCTACATGGATGTGTGTGTTTAATGGATCGAGGATCTGATATGCACCTCTTCAAACCCATTTCTCTGGTTGCACCCTGGGAGCCTGGTCTTATATTCAGATGTTATCTCCACACACAAAATGGCTCTCCTACACCTAGGGTTAATACCCAGTCAGTAAGTATCATCCAGACAGTAAGCAAAGTTCAGGATCGACTGAAGTCCATCATCATTATACGGAGGAGACGTTCAGGCGGGAGAGATTTATAAAAATCAATTGGTCATCTCCAGTACTTAAGTGGGAGTAACTGGCCAACAAACTGCCATTCGTTTCAATTTGAATAACGACCTGTATTAATGCTTAACGCTGCTGTGTGGGTTTTTCCATTAGTTGCCCAATTAGTACTAGGTTGTCCTTTATGTCCATCTTGCCCTCCAGGGGGATAGCGGGGGTCCACTGTTGTTCCTGAATACCCGGTGGCACTTGGTGGGCATCGTGAGCTGGGGAGCCGGCTGCGCCCATCAAGGCCACCCCGGAGTTTACACCGATGTCAGGGAGTTTCTTGACTGGATTTATCACATCATGGACGTGAGTATGTCGTTTTTTTTATCTTGGGTACAGGATCCATGCTATTGTGGAATATGCTGATACTTGTCCGCTATTTCAGTTTAACGATTAAAAGTAGGCTGTCAAATGAAAAAAAAAAGAAAAGATGACCTAAATCTTTCTTCCCTTGCAGAAATACCACTGATTCGCACAGGAGCCGAAAGTATGCAGCATCTAATATTTAACTCAAGATCACAAAGGCATCATGGTCGACTGCTCCTGCTATAATGAGAAAAAAAGTCACTCTGACATTATAAATTATAGTAATTGCTTCTGCACTTACTGTTTTTGTCTTTTAGAAACCTGTTTTGTGATGCAATTAGTTTTACTTTAATTTCGTAACTTTTAAATGTTTGGCTCCCTGTCTTGTTGATCATTTGCCAAATGTTAAATTTAATAAAGATAGTGTTCCAGCTCATTAGGTTGTTTTTGGTAACTCTTTGATGGGAGTTCATAATGAAATTAAAAAAAGGAGGAGAACTTGCCAGCCTCCAAAGAACCTGGACAAATGCCAGCTGATTTTATTCAAAATCTTTATTTAAAAAAAAAAAAAAGTTTTGCATTAGCTGACAAGTCTAAATGACGACTGGATGGGTCCATAGCCTAAAACAGATCTTCTGTTAAGACTACAGAAAGGATCCATGCATTCATATGCACTGAAATCAGAATGAGAGGTCAGTTTGGCGACAACTGAACACAAATCGCTTCACTTAATCCCGCCAACGTATCAATCATTAGCACAATCGTCCTGCCAAGCACTCGTCTGTCTGCCAAATTACCCAAATCCCATAAAAGTTTCCTGTAACTGATAACTCGGATACAAAAATGACCTCAGGTAAAAGTGTAGTAAATATTGGCAGACATTATTTCTTACCATATAATGCTTTAAACTAATTACAGTATACAATTTAATTCCAACTAATCCCAATCGTCATCTTTATAATCTAGATCAATCAAGCATTGATGGTTTTAAGTAAAAATATCTGACACATTATTTGATAAATAGTCATTGACGTTTGGAAATGTTGCGTAATCTTAATGTTACCAGAGATATTAAACGTCTTTTCTCATATTGAACGTTACATTTAGTTTTTTTTTTTGTCAACCAACTTTTCACCCGACACACCCGCCACCATAAACGCTGAAAAAAACGTGCATGTGTTATATATTTAACTGTTATGATTTTAAACTTTTGCATAAAAAAGCCTTCGTTGAGAAACCTAAAGTAGTTTTTGCATCGCTTTTCTAAAGTTTATATTAAATTCTAGTCAGTATTGGTAGGTCAGAACATCTGTTGTTACATGAATTGATTCCTTGTACTCATCAAGTATGTCCACTCAAACTCGCATAAGCGCTAGAAGTAGATTTCCTAATCATATTTATGATATGAATACATTGTTTGGATGAAAATTCTGCTAACACATAATATAAAATGGCTATTATACACAAAGTGCAGTTTAAAAAATGGCTACATGTCAGAGCTGTACCTTTAAAAATATATTTCTAACTTTCAAAGGTCCACTGGAAGGTCTTGGGACTCTATATCCGCTAGCATGTCTATTGCTCGTCCAGCAACTCATAAATAATACTATTTAAGGCAACCGCTCACAAAACTGATCATATGATCTGGCACAATTTCTTTCTACCAAAACCAGAAAAGCTACAGCTCGCCCATGGAAAAAAAAAACCAGGTCATCCTGTTTTACACCTGCTTACCCAGTTGAGAGTCACGGGGTTTGTTTTGAGCCTACACTGGAATTCAGGCAGAGGTACACTTTATCTGGACAGGGTGCCAGTCTGTTGCAGGGCACTTGCACACTCACTCACTCACATCATTGCAATGTGGAGGAGAACCAGTTGGAAACCAATGCAAACGTGGGAAGAACATTCAAACTCCATGGCAAACTCCATGCAATCAAACCTGGTTATCTGGAGTAGTGAGGCTACAGCTGTAACCACTTTGCCACATTTATGGTTGGCAACAGTCTTTTTTTCATTTTAATATATCAAATTTGTCTTTGTATTTGATCCTTATGCTTCCGTAAATTTGAATTCAAATCTACTCACGTCATTTAGCTCATGGGTGTTCAACCTAACTTGAATAAACGTTACAAACTTGAATTTGATCAACGTAAATAACTTTCACTAACTGCTAAAGACTGATTTGCCAAGATAATCTGCTTCGCCGTCAGCTTTCTTCTGGTTGTGGGTTTGGTTTACAGCTACAGTTCTGTGTGTTTATTGCTAAATTGTCACAGTAATGCGTTTTTAACCTGGCCTTACATCCATTCATGCAAAGTTCTCTTATTATTTATGGCTCGTCACAATAAAACCCGCTCGCGCTAAGCCATCTGTCTACGTTTGAGCCGAGCGATACAGAACAAGCACTACATTTATAAGACCATATAAGGCAGGAGTGAGTGAGGTTACAGCAGGTTTAATGTTCTAAGCAAGTCAGGAGAACGATCGGTATAATTTGGTATAACATCTTCCGTGTCATGTTAGTTGAAAGCCGGTGTGAGTTCAGCGGTCGTTATAAGATCATCACCCTCTGCCAGACAACGAGCGATCAGGCAAATTCGACAACAGACTTTGCAGTATTACATGTTCTTCAAGTCTGACTAAGCACTGAATTGAAAAGTTATTAATTAAGCAACACTGGGACGTTTGCAAATGGCAATTTATAGATTGTGGTAGTTTTATGTTAATTTTATACGAGTGAAGCTGTAGATACTTTCCTAAGCCTTCGCTGTTTTACTCGGCATTAAAACATGCTAGCAGTGTATTATTCTACATAGAAATTGTGCATAGGTAAAAAAATAACTTTCACGTCTAGGTTTACGTCAAATTTAGGTCGCTTATCTATCCAATCTATTTGAATACACAGGTGGAAATCAACTAAATAGAAGTACTTCCTTACAGACTAATCCTTTTAAAAATCTACACCTTCGACTTATTGCATTTCATACAGTTTAATTTCTCTGCTTAATTTAGACCAAAGTAATTAAGACGTCGTTGGACAGGACCTTAGAAAACGAAGGTCACAAACTACGGTAAATTGATATTTGATTATTGGATTGTTGTCGGGGATCGGCTCATAAACGTAAATGACGCTCAAGTAATCAAGCAATACTGTCTATAATAATCTGTCTCTATAAACAAAGTTTAAAAGATGAGCTCTCACGCTCCACCCTTTTATATTCTGCTATTTAACCCGGATTTATCTAACATCATTTAGCCGACGCTTATAATAAATCTCTCTTGTGGTTCTATTGCTTATGGTAAAGGTTATTATATTAGATAAAACATTACATCATCGTCCCAATGCCCTGCGGTCAAAATGACATGATGAATATTGTTCCTTTTTCATCAGCAGAAGATCAGGGCGAGCTTTCTCAGAATCATTTCCGTGATGGAATTCTAAACTAATTTTGTCGACAGAGATAAATCGACCATGACCTGACCTCAAACTGACCCGAAATGAACAGAAGTGCCACATTCAAGTACACAAAAACCAGTATATTACCGACTGTGTATTAATAGCAAATTCATCGCTTGTTAACAAAGCCTGCGTCGATACGCTATCATGCTGATTCTAAACGCGTTTGCTGCCTCAAAGCATTTACAAGTCGCTCACCAGACGCTAGTACCGATGGGCGCGTTTAAACGAGGTTAGGATTAAAAGGTGCTGTAGGCCTACAAACGGAGTACATTTTCCTACTGTTGCAGCCGGCTGTTTTAAAAACGTGGGCTATTATCATGCTAGAAAGCATCGCTTTATATTTCGAAGCAGCAATTGCAATCCTTCTGTTTGCTACAGATTGTCAAGTATTCATTTGTGAGGTTTTTTTTCCCCCATGTATATGTTTATGTATGTTTTTGCATTCGATGTATATCTTTTTTTGGAGTATTGCATTGCATTTATGTAACATCCCACCAAAGGGTGGTGACTAAAGCATCAGCAGGCACCTGGTTTCACTGGAAGCAAAAAAAAAAAACAAAGAAAAAAGGATGAATATGCAGTCTTGTGCAAAATCAGGGCACCTCTGGTCAAATAACATGCATCATCTGAACTACAGCTTACAAAAGCAACAGCAACATTTTCCCCCAATAGGTTTTAAACGAATGTTTTAACATTTGCAGAAGTTTGCTATATTTATGCCAGAATTTTCTGCAGAGGTTTTTTTCTTTTCTTTTAAGCGCGAACATGGGGTACTCAATTTTGCATAATATTGTAAGCAATAATTTAAGAATAAATAAAGCAAAGACATCTTCTGAGTTAGCCATGTGTACCACACGTATCAAATAGATAAATATACATTTTTCTAACTATCCTGAAAAAACTCCAGGTTTGGCATTGATTGCAAAAGATTACTTTTTTTTTTTTTTTGCAAATCAGTAATTGTTAAGGTACGCAAATGTGTGCGTTAATCAAATAAAGGCCCTTCTCTATGCACGTCTGAGCGCAGAACGAAATCGAACAAAAGAACCATTTCCGAGATGTGTGTGACGGATGTTAGTGCGTCATGCCAGTCTCATGCTTTCTTTGGTGTGGGTTTGGGTGTCGCTTTGGAGCCAGAAAGGCCGTGTTCTGTGTTATCGATCCCTGAGGATGAGACAAGGCACTCCTTACTGTAAACCAAAGACAGAGAGAAATCGGTGTTACATTTACGGCAAAATGTACTCCCAATGCATAGTTCAGCAAAAAAAAAAAACCAGACACAATTGTTCCTTGGTAATACAACTGCTTAGCAGAGGCCTGCTCAAGGTATGGATGCTTCCTTAGCCATCAGGCAGCAAACTAGGTAATGGATGTATGTGCCGCCCAAATCCTTCTTAAGCTGTTCTTGTAGCGTACGCATTCAATCATTAAGAAATTTCTGGATAAGATTGGACACCAATTAGTAGTCGCCTTGAGCCATTGTGAGGTTCACGGAAAGCTTTAAGTCTGAATCTCCTCCTGCTTCAGGGACTAGCAAGCACCATCGACAAAGCACAAACCAAGGAGGATAATTGTGCCGAGTTGATTTTTTTTTTTTTTTTTTGCTGAACCCTTCAAAGCAGCACTACAGCCCGAAAGATGTAACCCATTCTTACTTTTTCTCCTCAATCTTAGCCAGGACAAAGAGCGTGAAGTTCTTGAGCAGCATGAAGATCACCAGCAGAGCTATGCAGCCTCCAACGCAGGAGACGATGATCATGGTCAGAGTGTTATCCACCACTCTCACTGAAATACACAGCGTTTACTAACAGTGAAATGCCTGGTGTTTTAAGGCCTGCATAAGCTCTTGGATCACGAATAGCACCTTTAGCAGCGCTACAGCCAAGTCGCTTTGATATGCGATAAATTTCAGCCTCGTTTGCTTTAATGAGTAAAAGCAAGCCATGATATTCTGTAGCATCCATGCTTATAAAGATGTATTGAACTTGAATAATATGAGAGAGCGCTCCACACAGAGAACGATAAAGAAAATCCCACTTATTTAAAATATGTTTTTTAAAATGTCGTACTCACGTTCGTCAACCACGTAGAGGGTGAAATCGGCACTGTGGTTCTTGCCCTTCTCCTTGCGGTTCTTGCCAAAGCACCTGTACTTGCCAGCATCCCCGAAAGTCACGTTCCAGATCATGATTGAAACATTGGCTTTTTTACCATTGCCCACAAAATCCACGCGATCCCGAAAGATTTTCATGTTGATTGGATCGGCGTAATCAATCGGGATTTCAGACTCCAACACCTGACAGGGACAAAGTGCACATGTAAGGCTGGATGGACAGCCTGTCATCAAACACAGGAAATTTGAGAACAATAATAAAAGGCAGTGTGGGTCCCACAGGACTCTGGAGATTCTGTGAGGAATTTGCTATGCTCTGCTGTTTTCTGTGCAGGTTTCTTCAGGCCACTCTGGATAGGAAAGCATGCCTGTAGGTAGATTGGCCATTATAAATTGTCCTTAGACGTGTGTGTGTGTGTGTGTGGCGTCCGGGGAATCCGATGACCCTTCCCAGGACGAAGCATTTACTTTCACCCTAAGCTAACTTCATTTACAGATTATTTAGGACACAATCACTTTTGTGTTGTTGCTATTTATTTTAGTACATGTACAGTATATACTGTTATTGCTCATTTGTGATGTTTTAGAAAAATTGTTTTTATTATTTAATTTTTTTAATATACCTATTTAAGAATGTATAATGATCTTCAAAACTTGATCTTTTCTCGGTTTCTTCAGGAATATACAAAGCTGTACCAGTATGAGTAAATATTTTCATTACTTATGTTCAGGACTGACTTTCCGATGTTGTTCAGTACAGCACTGATTATACCGACATTATGATGTCATCACAGACTCACAGTTCTTGTTTGTCATGGTTGATCTGCCGTTTCTAAAAGATTTTTATGAGTTTGTGTCATTCTCAAGTTAAACAAATGGACTGATATTAACATTCTTACAAATGAGTCGTGTTTTGAAACATGGAGTGAAGCCTTTGTTTAAAGCTTTTTGAAGGTCAGTGATAAGCCAGAGTTTTTAGAGAACTCTAGCAGTGTGTTCCTAGTATGTACCATCCCGACAATGAATAGTGCAATACAAACTTTCAATTTTAATGACATTCTGTCCAATAAGGTGACATTTTGTTGTCTTTTTGTTATCCTGAATGCGTTTACAAGGTGATGTGTTTGAGCAACTTGGTCATTTGAACTGTCTCTGAAATTAACAGCAGTGATAATATGTATCATTTTCAGTAACCTTACAGTGACCGGTCTTTGGGCTCGGGATGATCAAAATTTCTCTCGAGCCTTACCGTCTCCATGGTTCCGTTGTTATCAAACTCCCATTTGAAATTGAGTTTTTCGATACCGATGCAGCTCAAATAGGTGCAGGGCAGCAGGACGTCACTACCGTTCACCGCTTCCAGAAATGGGATCTTGCCTGTGGACATCTCCAGCGCCTCTGATATCCCATGTATATCTTACAGAGAGATAAGAGAGCATCAACAATGCCATTCTTTGCACTCCTCACACAAAGCATTACAGTGCAAGAAGGTTGCTGATGGTCCACAACCACTAATATGCAACTTCTGAACCTCTGTGCAGCCACGTGTACAACATTGTATTCATAATTGTCTCTGCGGTGCATTTAATAAGGCAAAGATGAGCGACGTGTCCTGAGTGCAACTGTAAACGGTTTCCAACCATTAATATGGAGAACTCCAAGGCCTTCTCGGCTTAGTTACAAATCATAGTTAAAACAGCATGTCAAGCCATGTTATGTAGATAAAAATCTGTTTAAATTAATAAACAAAACACTAATCTTGGTCTCACTGACATTATCAGACTTAATGTCAACTGATTTGTCACACCACAGAGTGTAGATAAACTTTGCCTACATGATGGAGCAAAACGTGCACAAGGCCGTGTCCATTTGTTTCTTTTCACGTCTATGCCTGTCGTCACCTGATCATATTTACAGTCTGAATTGGACACTGGAATTTTGGAGCTGCAGCATTATGTTCAATTTTATTACCTACAGGGTTAACGCGGTCGCCTTCTCCCTCCCTCTCTCCCTTTGTCCTGTCTTGCAGTAATGATGCTGCAAAATCCCATTCACAAAACCAGCTGCTGCTCCTCCCTTCATTACCCCCCCCCCCCTCCCTCTCTCTCTACCTCCCTCCCTC